>JAXIVJ010010032.1:0-2500 GCA_036785665.1 Chirona hameri
ATCATGATCATCATCATCATCATCATCATCATCATCATCATCATCATCATCATCATCATCATCATCATCATCATCATCATCATCATCATCATCATCATCATCATCATCATCACCATCATCATCATCATCATCATCATCATCATCATCATCATCATCATCATCATCATCATCATCATCATCATCATCATCATCATCATCATCATCATCATCATCATCATCATCATCATCATCATCATCATCATCATCATCATCATCATCATCATCATCATCATCATCATCATCATCATTATCATCATCATGCCCGGAGGCGGTGTTGTACCGCCTCCGGGCATACCACACCGCCTCCGGGCATACAACACCGCCCTCCGGGCATACTACACCGCCTCCGGGCATACCACACCGCCTCCGGGCATACTACACCGCCTCCGGGCATACCACACCGCCTCCGGGCATACAACACCGCTCCGGGCATACAACACCGCCTCCGGGCATACTACACCGCCTCCGGGCATACCACACCGCCTCCGGGCATACAACACCGCCTCCAGGCATACTACACCGCCTCCGGGCATACCACACCCGCCTCCGGGCATACAACACCGCCTCCGGGCATACAACACCGCCTCCGGCATACCACACCGCCTCCGGCATACAACACCGCCTCCGGCATACAACACCGCCTCCGGCCGGGCATACCACACCGTCTCACGTCATCATCAGCAACATCATCAGCAACATCATCAAGCAACATCATCAGCAACATCACCAGCAACATCATCATCAACATCATCAGCAACATCATCAGCAACATCATCAGCAACATCATCATCAACATCATCGTCAACAGCAACATCATCATCAGCAACATCATCATCAGCAACATCATCATCATCATCATCATCATCATCATCATCATCATCATCATCATCATCATCATCATCATCATCATCATCATCATCATCATCATCATCATCATCATCATCATCATCATCATCATCATCATCATCATTATCATCATCATGCCCGGAGGCGGTGTTGTACCGCCTCCGGGCATACCACACCGCCTCCGGGCATACAACACCGCCTCCGGGCATACTACAACCGCCTCCGGGCATACCACACCGCCTCCGGGCATACTACACCGCCTCCGGGCATACCACACCGCCTCCGGGCATACAACACCGCCTCCGGGCATACAACACCGCCTCCTGGCATACCACACCGTCTCACGTCATCATCAGCAACATCATCAGCAAGATCATCATCATCACCATCATCAACATCATCATCAACATCATCATCAACATCATCATCAACATCATCATCAAACATCATCATCAACATCATCATCAACATCATCATCAACATCATCATCAACATCATCAGCAACATCATCAGCAACATCATCAGCAACATCATCAGCAACATCATCATCAACATCATCATCAGCAACATCATCATCAGCAACATCATCATCATCATCATCATCATCATCATCATCATCATCATCATCATCATCATCATCATCATCATCATCATCATCAGCATCATCATCATCATCATCATCATCATCATCATCATCATCATCATCATCATCATCATCATCATCATCATCATCATCATCATCATCATCATTATCATCATCATGCCCGGAGGCGGTGTTGTACCGCCTCCGGGCATACCCACACCGCCTCCGGGCATACAACACCGCCTCCGGGCATACTACACCGCCTCCGGGCATACCACACCGCCTCCGGGCATACAACACCGCCTCCGGGCATACTACACCGCCTCCGGGCATACCACACCGCCTCCGGGCATACAACACCGCCTCCGGGCATACTACACCCGCCTCCGGGCATACCACACCGCCTCCGGGCATACAACACCGCCTTCCGGGCATACTACACCGCCTCCGGGCATACCAGACCGCCTCCGGGCATACAACACCGCCTCCGGGCATACAACACCGCCCTCCGGCATACCACACCGCCTCCGGGCATACAACACCGCCTCCGGGCATACAACACCGCCTCCGGGCATACCACGACCGTCTCACGTCATCATCAGCAACATCATCAGCAACATCATCAGCAACATCATCAGCAACATCATCAGGCAACATCATCATCAACATCATCATCAACAGCAACATCATCATCAGCAACATCATCATCAGCAACATCATCATCATCATCATCATCATCATCATGATCATCATCATCATCATCATCATCATCATCATCATCATCATCATCATCATCATCATCATCATCATCATCATCATCATCATCATCATCATCATCATCATCATCATCATCATCATCATCATCATCATCATCATCATCATCATCATCATCATCATATCATCATCATCATCATCATCATCATCATCATCATCATCATCATCATCATCATCATCATCATCATCATCATCATCATCATCATCATCATCAACACATCATCATCATCATCATCATCATCATCATCATCATTATCA
>JAXIVJ010010032.1:45000-48841 GCA_036785665.1 Chirona hameri
CTCACGTACATCATCATCAACATCATCAGCAACATCATCAGCACATCATCAGCAACATCACCACAACTCATCATCAACATCATCAGCAACATCATCAGAACATCATCAGCACTCATCATCAACAATCATCATCTAACAGCAACATCATCATCAGCACTACATCAATCATCATCTATCATCATCATCATCATCATCATCATCACTATCATCATCATCAATCATCATCATCATCATCATCATCATGCATCATCATCATCATCATCATCATCTCATCATAATCATCGTCATCATCATCATCATCAGCTCATCATCATCATCATCATCACATCATCATCATCATCATCATCATCATCATCATCAATCATCATCATCAGCAACCATCATCATCATCATCATCATCATCATCATCATCATCCTCATCAATCATCATCATCATCATCATCATCATCATCATCATCATCATCATCATCAGTCATCATCATCATCATCATGCCCGGAGAGCGAGAGTTGTACCGCCTCCGGGCATACACACCGCCTCCGGGCATACAACACCGGCCTCCGGGGCCATACTACACGCCCTCCGGGCATACCACACCGCCTCCGGCATACAACACCGCCTCCGGCATACTACACGCCTCCGGGCCATACCACACCGCCTCCGGGCATACAACACGCCTCCGGGCTACCACACCGTCTCACCGTCATCATCCAGCAACATCATCAGCAACATCATCAGCAACATCCATCAGCACATCTCAGCAACATCATCAGCCCACATCATCAGCAACATCATCAGCAACATCATCATCAACATCATCATCAACATCATCATCAACATCATCATCACATCAAACTCATCATCAACATCAATCATCAACTATCATCATCACATCATCAGTCACATCATCATCAATATCATCCATCAAACATCATCATAACATCATCATCAACATCATTCACATCATCATCAACATCATCAGCAACATCATCAGCAACATCATCATCACATCATCAGCAACATATCAACAACATCATCATAGCAACATCATCATCAGCAACATCATCCATCAAGCAACATCATCATCATCATCATCATCATCATCCTCATCATCACATCATCATCATCATCATCATCATCATCATCATCCATCCATCATCATCATCATCATCATCATCATCATCATCATCAACATCATCATCATCATCATCATCATCATCATCATCATCATCATCATCATCATCATCACATCATCCATCTATCATCATCATCATCATCATCATCATCATCATCATCATCATCATCATCAATCCTCATCATCAATCATCATCATCATCATCATCATCTATCATCAATCATCAACATCATCTTCATCATCATCATCATCAATCATCATCATCAACTATCATCATCATCATCATCAATCATCTATCATTATCATCAATCATGCCCGGAGGCGGTGTTGTACCGCCTCCGGGGCATACACACCGCCTCCGGGCATAGACGAAGACCGCCATCCGGCATACTACACCGCCCCGGGCATACCACACGCCTCCGGGCATACAACACCGCCTCCGGGCATACTACCTCGCCTCCGGCATACCACACCGCCTCCGGGCATACAACACCGCCTCCGGGCATACTACACCGCCTACGGGCATACACACCGCCTCCGGGCATACAACACAGCCTCGGGCATACTACACACGCCTCCGGGCATACCAAACCGCCTCCGGGCATACATACACCGCTTCGGCATACAACACCGCCTCCGGGCATACCACACCGCCTCCGGGCATACAACACCGCCTCCGGCATACAACACCGCCTCCGGCATACCACACCCGTCTCCGTCATCATCAGCAACATCATCAGCAACATCATCAGCAACATCATCAGCAACATCCACTAGCAACATCATCATCAACAGCAACATCATCATCAGGCAACATCTCATCATCATCATCATCACATCATCTACATCAATCATCATCATCATCAATCATCATCATCATCATCATCATCATCACATCACATCATCATCATCATCATCATCATCATCATCATCATCATCATCTCATCATCATCATCATCATCATCATCACTCATCATCATCATCATCATCATCATCATAATCATCATCATCATCATCATCATCATCATCTATCATCTCATCATCATCATCATCATCATCAATAAATAATCATCATCATCATCATCATCATCATCATCATCATCATCATCCTGCCCGGAGCGGTGTTGTACCGCCTCCAGGCATACCACACCGCCTCCGCATACAACACCGCTCCGGGCATACTACACCGCCTCCGGGCATACCACACCGCCTCCCGGGCATACACACCGCCTCGGGCATACTACACCGGCCTCCGGTGCATACCACACGCCTCCGGGCATACAACACCGCCTCCGGGGCATACAACACCGCCTCCGGGCATACACACCGCCCTCGGGCATACAACACCGCCTCCGGGCATACAACACCGCCTCCGGGCATACCACACCGTCTCACGTCATCATCAGCAACATCATCAGCAACACCATCAGCAACATCCACAGCACCACACATCACACCAGACATCATCAGCAACATCATCAGCAACATCATCAGCAACATCATCATCAACATCATCATCAACATCATCATCAACATCATCAATCAACATCAACATGATCATCAACATGCATCATCAACATCATCATCACATCATCATCAACATCATCATCAATATCATCATCAACTATCATCATCAAACATCATCATCAACAATCTATCAGCACATCATCAGCACATCATCATCACATCATCAGCAACATCATCAACAACAATCATCATCAGCAACATCATCATCAAGCAACATCATCATCAGCAACATCATCGATCACATCATCCATCATCATCAACTATCATCATCATATCTCATCATCATCATTATCATCATCATGCCCGGAGGCGGTGTTGTACCGCCTCCGGGCATACCACACCGCCTCCGGGCATACAACACAGCCTCCGGGCATACTACACCGCCTCCGGGCAATACAACACCGCCTCCGGGCATACAACACCGCCTCCGGGTGCATACTGACACCGCCCTCCGGGGCATACCACACCGCCTCCGGGCAATACAACACCGCCTCCCGGGGCATACTACACCGCCCTCCGGGCATACCACACCGCTCTCCGGGCTTACAACACTCGCCTCCGGTGCATAGCTACACCGCCTCCGGCATACCAGACCGCCTCCGGGCATACAACACCGGCTCCGGGCATACAACACCGCCTCCGGGCATACCACACGCCTCCGGGCATACAACACCGCCTCCGGGCATACAACACCGCTCCGGGCATACCACACCGTTCACGTCATCTCAGCAACATCTAAGCAAAATCATCAGCAACATCATCAGCAACAATCACAGCAACATCATCATCCCAACCATCACATATCAGCAACATCATCAGCAACATCATCAGCAACATCATCGGCAACATCTATCAGCAACACATCATCATATCATCATCATCAACAGCAACATCATCATCATCAACATCATCATCAGCAACATCATCATATCATGATCATCATCATCATGATGATGATCATCATCATCATCATCATCATCATCATCATCATCATCTCATCATCATCATCATCATCTCATCAATCATCATCATCAATCATCATCTCATCTCATCATCAATCATCATCATCATCATCATCATCATCATCATGTCATCATCATCATCATCATCATCATCATCATCATCATCATTACTCAACTGCTCGATTCATCATCATCATCATCATCATATCATCATTCATT
>JAXIVJ010010033.1:0-40000 GCA_036785665.1 Chirona hameri
GATGTTGGATATTGAGGGAACAATACACATTTTGGATAAATGACGTTGTTATCGGCGAAGCGGATCGTAGTTGACTAGGAAACAAAAAACAAAGTTCAGCAGCGGAGAATCACTGATCTGGGGTCGGCTGTCTTCGTACTACCTGACGTTACGCGCTACACCAGAATATCCACCGCTCATTCAAACCTGTCACCAGATCCCTTTTGATCCTCCCGACTGCCGGTCCTCCATCCTTTGCCACGCCCACGTTACCCCGGGTCTGGTGGTCGCTGGCCACCGGGCATGTGGTGGCCTCGAGCTGCCCCCCGGGAGTGGTGGCCGTCTGCATGGCGAGGGCTCTCCTCGCAGCTTCGCGCTGCGGGGAAGGGCCTGTCCATGGGCGGTTGCCCGGTCGGCGTCCATTTTGACCCACTTTATCCCTTCTCCTTCATCCCATGGCTGCGCAATGGTCCATGTAGACCGAAGCGGCCTATCCTAACCAAACCAAACCTGTCACCAAAAAGCAGCTTCGCTTATCTCACGTAACGAAAGCGAAACAACTAGCGAGAATGTGAACATTTGTTTGATGACGGACGAGTGCCGATTGGTCTGATGACGACAGTGCTGTTGTTGGTGTTGGCGGTGGTGCTGTTGTTGGTGTTGGTGGTGATGCTGTTGTTGGTGTTGGCGGTGGTGCTGTTGTATTACCAGCGGAGGCGCCACCGGGCGGGGCGGGGGGGATATATATTTTTGTCCCCCCTTGTCATTTAAGGATCTCCATGCTTCAAAGAGGCCCCATATCGCCGGCCCCATCACGGAGGTTACAGGGCCCTGTAAGCCAGAGGGGGTCCTATGGAGGTCAGAGGGGGTCCTATGGTGGTCAGAGGGGGCCTCTGAAGGCCAGAGGCCATCTGGAAGCCAGAGGGGAGGTCAGAGGGGGACCTATGGAGGTCAGAGGTGGTCCCCTGGAGGCCAGAGGGGGCTCTTTGGAGGTCAGAAAGGTCCCTGAAAAGGTCAGAGGGGGTCATGGAGGTCAGAGGTGCCCCTGAAGTCAAGAAGCGGCCCTCTGGAAGCCAGAGGGGAGGTGAGAGGAGCCCTATGGAGGAGAGGAGGCCCTATGCGCCCCTGTGTATTACTGATATATAACATACTAGTTTGTCCACGTTAACACCACCTTCCATCAGATGAATGTCTTATCGTGCATGGGAGCCCGCGCCTGCAATTACGACATTGCAGAAGGGTACCAAATCTCCCGAGATTGCTGGCTTCGTCTCATTCGTAGGTTCCTGTGGCGATACTCTACTCACAAAGACGAGTTTACGACCCAAACCTCCTTGTTTGACGCAGCTACAAACATCCCGCTTCCGCCATGCGACAGTACGGCTCCACACAGTACACACCAGTCAGTCATTTAAATAGCTGTATTGTCGCGGAACATTCATTTTTTACATTAACAATCTACATGTCACCGCGTTTCTTCAACAATTAACATGACGCAGTCTCGCATGGGATGTCCGTGTCGTTTGCAGTTACCACACCACCTCCGCACACACCGCGTCTCGCTCGCAAACACACACGACCGCAAACACACAACTCACATACACACACCTTGCCGTCTCTCAAATATAGAATATGTATAATCTGCGCTACGAGTGTGTGTGTGTGTCTCTGCCTCCCTCTTTGCGTTTTTGTATGTCTGCGATGTGCGCTTGTGCGCGTGGACGTATATACAGCAGTTATAAACAATCCAACTCCACGGCAGGAATGCAGTGTCGGCGTGCGCCGAGCTTCTCCCACAGCGCTACTAGCACCACCTGGCGCCGCAATGTCCACACACAGCTGCCGCTGTTGTCCGTTGTGGCGGCGCCACCGTCACTTTACCGGCCTGGTGCTCACAGCCGGGCGGAGGCGCGCCGACTCCGCCCCAGACACCTCTCGCCGCGCCCCAGGAAGATCTCAGCTTTGGTTTGGTTTTAGCCACCGATAAATAGTCATAAGTTAGTCTCTCGAGTCGCCTCGGTTGATTGCCTCTCGGGCGCCAGGCCTCGTCCCGTCCCGTCCCGTCCGTCCCGTCCGTCCCGTCCCGTCCCGTCCCGTCCCGTCCCGTCCCGTCCCGTCCCGCCCCGCCCCGCCCCGCCCCGCCCCGCCCCGCCCCGCCCCGCCCCGCCCCGTCCCGTCCCGTCCCGCCCCGCCCGCCCCGCCCCGCCCCGCCCCCGCCCTTCCTTCCGCCTGCCGTTTCCGAAAAAAACGGGAAATACGCACAAGATGGCGTCACGCGCCCTCTCGGCACCGCCCGCTGTTGTCATTGCATGGCAACAGGAAAAAAAACACATCACAACACGATACTGGGCCCACAAAAGCTGCCGTCCACCGTCAGCAGAGCGCATCCAAGATGCCACTTGACAGATAAAGCTTAAAGAAAGTTGGCCCTGTCCCACGGCGGCACTGACCGGGCCTCGTGACTGAAGGATGAGAGGACGAACCGAAACGCAGAGGTCAACCGACATAGCTCGGTGAGGTGATATCACAAACACCGCAGCTTATCGGTCCCCTTTCACTCGAAAATGGCCGCCGAAACATGGACTGAGCAAACAAAGTATGTAGAACGTGGATCAAGTTTTGACCAAATGTGTGGCAAATTGAGCCGGGGTTGTTGTTCCGAAAACGAAGTCTAGTTCTAACGGGTACATGTGATTGTCTAACGTTGTTTTAACCATGCATTAAACCAGCAATAACCCCGAAGTCTAAAATGACTGTTTTGTAAAGCCTTGTACAATATGCCCACATAAGACACGCTGCTGTTTGGCAACATAAATTTTGTCCTCTTCGTGCAAAAATGTGCACGAATTCTGTGCCAGTGGAAATGTAAAGTTAACTATTCACAACTCACATTTACCTCTGCGATATCGGGATGCCGCACTCACCCTCCGGCCAAGGCCACTGTTAGCATTCAGCTCGACAATCCCACGCATCCCTTGTGACAAACTGACATACTCGTGAGCGACCCACGCGTCAACGGTCAAACTTAAAATACCCACTCCCCTGAAACACCAGCGCCGTCGGCTCGTGTGCCCTGCTGATCGAACCACAGCAGTCTGAGCCTGCCGATCGAACCCCAGTGGTCTGACATAGGAGCCCCTGCTGATCGAACCACAGCGGTCTGACATTGGAGCCCCTGCTGATCGAACCACAGCAGTCTGACATAGGAGCCCCTGCTGATCGAACCACAGCAGTCGGACATAGGAGCCCCTGCTGATCGAACCACAGCAGTCTGACATTAGAGCCCCTGCCGATCGAACCACAGCAGTCTGACATAGGAGCCCCTGCTGATCGAACCACAGCGGTTCGGCGCCGCCAAGCCCGCCCCGGCACACCCCGCTGCTCTCACGGTCCCCGGTCGGAGGAGCGCCTGCGTGCTCGCCAGTCAGTCGCCTCGGTAGCACCAGAGACAGAAGATTCGGTGATCGCTCAGTCATGGCACGAATGATACTCGTCGGTTATAGGTGTCGCCACTGTCGCCCGTTGTAGGTGGCGCCGCTGTTCCGATCATCAGCCGGCTGCCTCTACCGAGTGCGATGTTGTGCTCTCCTGAAGCACACACAACACATTCTGTTACAAAAAGCATTTGGAAGGACACCCCTAAGAATATTAATGCACTGAATACAACTGATACAATCGATACAATACGACCGACGGAATTTAATTGAATACCTAAAATCAGCAGTCTGGTCAATCCATTGATCAGCTAACTAGGATCTCCCGCAATAAAAGAACACAATGCAAAAACGTCTGCATAGCGCCCAATTTGAGCACATTTTCACCAATATATATGTCAGTACTCCAATTGGAACTCGTTATGCATGCTTAACTATAACAAGCCGGTCAAATTTAAGCTGTATCAGGAGATGCTGTCTTTGACGGAGCAGCTCTGTACATTGTGACCTTTGACTCCTTGCTAGCCCGTGTCATCCTTCAAGCTCTGACCACGCACCTGGGATACATTCTGCATCAGTCGCTGTCGAACCTCGCGGATCTTCAGAATCAGCATCTGCTTATTGGGGAACATATTGGCGTGGTGATTCTGAAACGTGGCTATGACCTGGCCTGAAATGGACATAGAAGATAGTCGTCAGCCACTGACAGTCATAAGGCGGATATTTAACAAACAAGTGCAATCAATACGTTGTTTCTCAATCTCTATGAAGCACATACGATGCAACATGGGAGATCACAAGAAACATTTCCCCGCGATATATATATATATATATATATATATATATATATATATATATATATATAATATCTCAATCATCCCATGCACATCTAGAACGGATACAAACACCAAACATCACAGAACATAATGCAGACATAATTAAGAAATAAAACCTTTTTGACACCATCGAATCTTTTAGACTAATGACATACCGTCTCTTATCGAACCAGTGCCGGGGACGGGGAACTGCGGACGGGGAACTGCGGACGGGGAACTGCGAGCGGGGCGTGGGCGGGGGCGGGGGCGGGGGCGGCGGCGGCGCCACTCACTGGACGGGTAGAAGCCGCCCTGCTCCTGGAACAGCTGCAGTACCAGACTGCGCCGCTGGTCCAGGATGCGACGCAGCGACCCAGACTTTTCGCTGCCGGGCGTACGCGGCGACCGGCCCACCGTCGACGGCGAGAAGTCGCCCGACTCGGTCAGCTCTGTGGCACAGCGGCACACCAGCATAACGTCACTGCACCAGCCAGGTGAAACAAACACACAACATGCGTATTTAGCATATCCGCCTATACATACCGGATACCCCCTAAATCTTTCAGACTGCAGGGGCGCAACAACGCTTCGCAAGGGGGGGGGGTGAAGAAATCGAAACTCGAAGAAGTCCATTTGATTCGTTCCATGCGCCAACGTAGGGTTACTCTACAGTTTCTAATAAGCTGGGGTGCCCATGCCACTACTGAACATCCCCTTCCAAAGTATATGTCAATGTCCGTTTGTCTCTGAGAGCGGCCGGCCCGGAGATTCACCCCCGGCTGTCGGGGCGGCGCCTCACTGACCTTTGATCTTCTCCGTACAGAAGTCCGGGCCGAAGAAGCGGCTTCCCTGGATACTGGCCGAGAGGGGCGTGTTGGTGCCGCGCGGAGTTCCGCCCACGCCGGGAGTGTCCACCTCTGAACCACTCTCATCGGCACCTGTACAGCGCACAGGCGGGGTCGGGTCAGGTCAGGTCAGGTCACCTGTACAGCACACACAGGGTCAGGTCAGGTCACATGTACAGTACACACAGGGTCAGGTCAGGTCACCTGTACAGCACACACAGGGTCAGGTCAGGTCACCTGTACAGCACACACAGGGTCAGGTCAGGTCACCTGTACAGCACACACAGGGTCAGGTCAGGTCACCTGTACAGCACACACAGGGTCAGGTCAGGTCACCTGTACAGCACACACAGGGTTGGGTCAGGTCACCTGTACAGCACACACAGGGTCAGGTCAGGTCACATGTACAGCACACACAGGGTCAGGTCAGGTCACATGTACAGCACACACAGGGTCAGGTCAGGTCACCTGTACAGCACACACAGGGTCAGGTCAGGTCACCTGTACAGCACACACAGGGTCAGGTCAGGTCACCTGTACAGCACACACAGGGTCAGGTCAGGTCACATGTACAGAACACACAGGGTCAGGTCAGGTCACATGTACAGCACACACAGGGTCAGGTCAGGTCAGGTCACATGTACAGTACACACAGGGTCAGGTCAGGTCACCTGTACAGCACACACAGGGTCAGGTCAGGTCACCTGTACAGCACACACAGGGTCAGGTCAGGTCACATGTACAGCACACACAGGGTCAGGTCAGGTCACCTGTACAACACACACAGGGTCAGGTCAGGTCACCTGTACAGCACACACAGGATCAGGTCAGGTCACCTGTACAGCACACACAGGGTCAGGTCAGGTCACCTGTACAGCACACACAGGATCAGGTCAGGTCACCTGTACAGCACACACAGGGTCAGGTCAGGTCACCTGTACAGCACACACAGGGTCAGGTCAGGTCACATGTACAGCACACACAGAGAGTTATGTCACCCATATGATGATGATTTGGCCTTTAGGGCGCCGCAACTCATAGGTTATATGGCTCCCATATTATGTTATATGGCGCCCATATTATGTCAGCACCAGGGTTAGGTCAGGTCTTAATACACATACACACATGTTTCACCAAGTCAATACAGGTCACAGCGGACTACAGGCGTAGCGCCAGGTCACAGCGGACCGCAGGGGTAGCGCCAGGTCACAGCGGACCACAGGGGTAGCGCCAGGTCACAGCGGACCACAGGGGTAGCGCCAGGTCACAGCGGACCGCAGGGGTAGCGCCAGGTCACAGCGGACCACAGGGGTAGCGCCAGGTCACAGCGGACCACAGGGGTAGCGCCAGGTCACAGCGGACCACAGGGGTAGCGCCAGGTCACAGCGGACCACAGGGGTAGCGCCAGGTCACAGCGGACCACAGGGGTAGCGCCAGGTCACAGCGGACCACAGGGGTAGCGCCAGGTCACAGCGGACCACAGGGGTAGCGCCAGGTCACAGCGGACCACAGGGGTAGCGCCAGGTCACAGCGGACCACAGGGGTAGCGCCAGGTCACGGCGGACCACAGGGGTAGCGCCAGGTCACAGCGGACCACAGGGGTAGCGCCAGGTCACGGCGGACCACAGGGGTAGCGCCAGGTCACAGCGGACCACAGGGGTAGCGCCAGGTCACAGCGGACCACAGGGGTAGCGCCAGGTCACAGCGGACCACAGGGGTAGCGCCAGGTCACAGCGGACCACAGGGGTAGCGCCAGGTCACGGCGGACCACAGGGGTAGCGCCAGGTCACAGCGGACCACAGGGGTAGCGCCAGGTCACGGCGGACCACAGGGGTAGCGCCAGGTCACAGCGGACCACAGGGGTAGCGCCAGGTCACAGCGGACCACAGGGGTAGCGCCAGGTCACAGCGGACCACAGGGGTAGCGCCAGGTCACAGCGGACCGCAGGGGTAGCGCCAGGTCACAGCGGACCACAGGGGTAGCGCCAGGTCACAGCGGACCACAGGGGTAGCGCCAGGTCACGGTGGGTTATGTAATACAGGTCAAGCTGCGGCTCAACAGATTAGATCAGGAAACCCGGCTGTGGACAGACCAGACCGGCCCGGCTGTGGACAGACCAGACCGGCTCGGCTGTGGACAGACTAGACCGGCCCGGCTGTGGACAGACCAGACCGGCTCGGCTGTGGACAGACCAGACCGGCCCGGCTGTAGACAGACCAGACCGACCCGGCTGTGGACAGACCAGACCGGCTGTGGACAGACCAGACCGCCCCGGCTGTGGACAGACCCTGTGGCTGTGGACAGACCCTGTGGCTGTGGACAGACCCTGTGACTGTGGACAGACCCTGTGGCTGTGGACAGACCCTGTGACTGTGGACAGACCCTGTGGCTGTGGACAGGCCCTGTGGCTGTGGACAGATCCGGCCCGGCTGTGGACAGACCCTGTGGCTGTGGACAGACCCTGTGACTGTGGACAGACCCTGTGGAGGCGTCACTCACGGCGTCGGCGCTGGGCGGGGGTGACGCGCGGGCTGAGTGCCGACGGCGACGGGATCTCGCCCGGCCTGAACTGCGGCAGACGGGTGAACTTCTCCGAGAAGTTGACCTGCTCCAGCACTCTGCCAGACACACGACACCCATACTCCTGTCAGGACACCGCCGACATTGCTACAACACACAATGCAGTCAAACGGACTCACAATACATACACCAACGCCGAATCACGAGCTACATGAAGCGATGGAAAACAAACAAGCAAAAGTTTAGGTCAAGGAGTATGAACAGTATTTAATTTGCCATGTCGTGTCAACTGTCAAGACATGTAATCGATATCATTCCACCACTGTCAGAATTTCTATCATCTATCAATTAGCATAGGCACGATCTCTGTGAGTCGAGTTCTGTCGCAATTTCCGATCTCTTCACAGCGGTATTACCGCAGCCCTCCGCGGCGGCCGCCGCACTCACCTGTCCATGTCGTCCGGGCTGCGCTTGGACGCCGCCACGGACGTGGTGGGCGGCTGCGCGCCAGAGATGCCCGTCGTGGCGGACGTGGCCGCGGCGGAGCCGGCGGCCGGGCGGCGGGCGGCCGGCGACGGCGGCGGGGTTGAGGCGGCCGCCTCTGCCGGCTCCCCGGCGCTGCCACTGGAGCCGAGCCGGCGCTGGAGCGGTGCATGGCCCAGTTGAGCCGGCGTCGGCGCCAGCACGAACGTGCCGCCGGAGGGCGGCTCGGGCGCCGGCATCCGCTCCTGTGGCGGCGGCACGGCCACACCGGACGACAAGGTCAGACGTCAGACAGGCGGCACCAGGCGGCACCAGGCGGCAGAGACGGGCACCACAACACCACAGGCAGACTGGTAATAGAATGTTAAACAAGTTTAGTTCACGCAATGTGAAATAGCACGGGCAATGTGAAACAGCACGCAATGTGAAACAGCACGCAATGTGAAACAGCACGCAATGTGAAACAGCACGGGCAATGTGAAACAGCACGGACAATGTGAAACAGCACGGGCAATGTGAAACAGCACGGGCAATGTGAAACAGCACGGACAATGTGAAACATCACGGGCAATGTGAAACAGCACGGGTAATGTGAAACAACACGGGCAATGTGAAACAACACGGGCAATGTGAAACAACACGGGCAATGTGAAACAACACGGGCAATGTGAAACAGCACGGGCAATGTGAAACAGCACGCAATGTGAAACAGCACGGACAATGTGAAACAGCACGGACAATGTGAAACAGCACGGGCAATGTGAAACAGCACGGGCAATGTGAAACAACACGGGCAATGTGAAACAGCACGGACAATGTGAAACAGCACGGGCAATGTGAAACAACACGGGCAATGTGAAACAACACGGGCAATGTGAAACAGCACGGGCAACGTGAAACAGCACGCACGGAAGAAATGACAAAACATACCGCTGGCTCGTACATAAAACATCCCAGTAACGATAGGGACCGGTGTGTACCTGATCTGAGGCGTTCCTGGCCGCGTCGGACGAGCTCCCCGCTACCGGTGGCTCCGGCGGCCGCGACGGTGCTGCCACCACCGACAGGTGGCCGGTGCTGGAAACACCCATCCGTCCCTCATCAGAAACACGGGAGTACAGGCTTGTACAAGTGTAGGTATAATTCAGATGGCATGCTTAAAACAGATGACAGTCTTTGAGAAGAACCACTATTCCTTGTTTGTACAACATTATTTACTATTTGTAACGAAAACATGGACAAAGATAACTACCTTGTTCGAGTTAATCAAGCTCACACTGTTACTCGATATAGTATATTTGAGAAATGCCGGAATAGTTTAGCCAGCACGTGTTACCCGGTTGCTACTTACCGAGCGGGCCGCGAGGCGGCGGACGGCCGGCTGCTCGTCAGAGCCGATGACGTCACCAGTATGGCGCCTGGGGTGGTGACGTGAGAGGAGACGGCCATTTTGGAGGTGACGGAGCCCGAGGAGGCGAGGTTGAGCGGGTGCAGCTTGCCGTCGGGCGTCTGTACGGCCAGCGAGGAGACCAGGTACTGGACGGGGGCGCCACTGCCCTTGGTGCCGGCTGCCGTCAGGATCGCCTGCGGACACGGGCCGGGCCAGCCGGTCATACGCTGCGCGGCTGCAGGTTACCTGTCACATGCACCACACACGTCAGGATCGCCTGCGGACACGGGCCGGACCAGCCGGTCACACGCTGCAGGTTACCTGTCACATGCACCACACACGTCAGGATCGCCTGCGGACACGGGCCGGGCCAGCCGGTCACACGCTGCAGGCTACCTGTCACATGCACCACACACGTCAGGATCGCCTGCGGACACGGGCCGGGCCAGCCGGTCACACGCAGCAGGCTACCTGTCACATGCACCACACACGTCAGGATCGCCTGCGGACACGGGCCGGGCCAGCCGGTCATACGCTGCGCGGCTGCAGGTTACCTGTCACATGCACCACACACGTCAGGATCGCCTGCGGACACGGGCCGGACCAGCCGGTCATACGCTGCAGGTTACCTGTCACATGCACCACACACGTCAGGATCGCCTGCGGACACGTCGCAGCCATGTTCAGCGAATGATCGACAGACGGCAGTTAGCATTTATTGGTGGCTTACGAGTGTCAATGTATTCAGCCTGAAGTCACAGATTATACCAAATAACATGGTCCTTTCACCTGGCCGAATGCACACCATCACCTGTATCAGCCACGTGCTGTTTATCAGAGCGCCCCTGACGTTTGTTCGGTCCCTGACCTAACCACTGACCTGGGAACCCTGCTGCGGCGCCAGGATCACCTGGCTGGCGGCGGAACCGGCCGGTCCGGGCGCCGTCTTCAGCACCAGGTTGGTGAGCAGCTGACCCTGCTGGCCGCCGGCCGCCGGCGGGCCGCCCAGCCGAGGCACCGTGTTCAGGATGGCGTAGTGGGTCGGCGCCGGCTTGGCCTCTTTGCCTCTGCCGCCGCTGCCGGGGCTGGCCGGCCGCGGCCCGGGAGACATGGACTTGAAGGCGCCGCCGGTCGGCTGGAAGCGGCCGGACGCCGAGCGCGACGGGCCCGGGCTGTAGGGCGGCAGCTCGCCGCCGCCGGGCGCCGGCCGCGCCTTGATCGGCTTGGGTCGGACAGCGGCCGGCGCCGAGGCGGGCGCCGGCCGCTGCTCGGCGTCGCTCTCGTCTGTGTCCACCACGTTCTCCTTGCAGAGCAGGTCCAGGTCGGCCGGCTCCTCGCAGATGACCATGCGCTCCTCGTCTGACTCGGCGGCCAGCGAGTCGCGCCGGCGCCGCTCCTCGGTCGACTCGCGGCGCCCTGGAGGAGCTCCGCCGCCGCCACCGCCGCCGCCGCTGACGATGCCCGCAGGCGTCAGAGGCGGAGCCGGCGTGGTGGGCGTGGGCGGCGCGGCCACCGGGCCCGGCTCCGCCTTCATCGAGCTGCTGGAGGACTTACGACGGTCCTTGCTGCACCATTTCCATTCTGGGTGCGCCTTGAAGTGCGCTTCTTTCACCTGGGGAGCGGGGACGACTGTCAGTGCACCCACATACACGGTGAACTGTCAGCCGTCAGGGAACACAGCCAGACACGGTGAACTGTCAGCCGTCAGGGAATACAGCCAGACACGGTGAACTGTCAGCCGTCAGGGAACACAGCCAGACACGGTGAACTGTCAGCCGTCAGGGAACACAGCCAGACACGGTGAACTGTCAGCCGTCAGGGAACACAGCCAGACACGGTGAACTGTCAGCCGTCAGGGAACACAGCCAGACACGGTGAACTGTCAGCCGTCAGGGAATACAGCCAGACACGGTGAACTGTCAGCCGTCAGGGAACACAGCCAGACACGGTGAACTGTCAGCCGCCAGGGAACACAGCCAGACACGGTGAACTGTCAGCCGCCAGGGAACACAGCCAGACACGGTGAACTGTCAGCCAGGGAACACAGCCAGACACGGTCAATACAACACACATACGCTCAGTTTTCTGCTTCGCTGCGTTTGCTTGGTTGTACTTTTTAAGAAAATAATTGATGTTTATGTCATATGTACCGAATATTTTTTTGTAAGAGGGACTTTCAAAGAGGCTTCAGCGCAGCAGGTACACATACTTGATGGGCCAGATCCTGGTACACATACCTGATGGGCCAGATCCTGGTACTTTTGTTTCTCCTCCGGTTTGAGCGCGTACCACCACTCCCCGAGGATCTTGCTGACGGTGCGGTTGTCTTGGTTCGGGTGTGACTGGTGCACCAGCGCCCGGTGCCGCTTCGAGAAGATCATGAAGGCGTTCATAGGTCTCCGGATCACCGGTTTACCCTGTGACGGGACCAGGAGCGGTGTCAGGAGTGGCCGAGCCATCACAGGGACATGTCGGGACCAGGAGCGGTGTCAGGAGTGGCCGAGCCATCACAGGGACATATCGGGACCAGGAGCGGTGTCAGGAGTGGCCGAGTCGGGACCAGGAGCGATGTCAGGAGTGGCCGAGCCATCACAGGGACATATCGGGACCAGGAGCGGTGTCAGGAGTGGCCGAACCATCAGACATGACAGGACCAGGAGCGGTGTCAGGAGTGGCCGAGCCATCAGACATGTCGACACTTGTCTGAACATCAGCAGCATCGTCGAACACGGGCGACCAGTGGGGTACACACTGCGCATACATCACACTGTTGTACTCGTGGACGGCTCAGCGTCCGAGGTTGAACTCTATCGTACCGGCTCTGAGCTTATTATACGAAATGTCCCAGCACCCCAGCCTGCGAGCAGCAGCGAGACTGAACTGCACGTACCGACTTGGTCTTGACTCCGTCCTCCTTTCCCGTGCAGCCGAGCGCGGCACGTGGCGTCTTCTCCACGGGCGTGGACGGCTCGGCGTCCGAGGCGAACACGTCATCGTCGTCATCGACCTCCGGCAACGACTCCTCCTGTGGAGATGACGCCACAGTTGATCACAGGCGGAGTGTGGAGGGGCCGCCACAATCAGTCATAGACGGAGTGTGGAGGGGTCGCCACAGTCAGTCATAGACGGAGTGTGGAGGGGTCGCCACAGTCAGTCATAGGCGGAGTGTGGAGGGGTCGCCACAGTCAGTCATAGGCGGAGTGTGGAGGGGTTGCCACAGTCAGTCATAGGCGGAGTGTGGAGGGGTCGCCACAGTCAGTCACAGGCGGAGTGTGGAGGGGTCGCCACAGTCAGTCATAGGCGGAGTGTGGAGGGGTCGCCACAGTCAGTCATAGGCGGAGTGTGGAGGGGTCGCCACAGTCAGTCATAGGCGGAGTGTGGAGGGGTCGCCACAGTCAGTCATAGGCGGAGTGTGGAGGGGTCGCCACAGTCAGTCATAGGCGGAGTGTGGAGGGGTCGCCACAGTCAGTCATAGGCGGAGTGTGGAGGGGTCGCCACAGTCAGTCATAGGCGGAGTGTGGAGGGGTTGCCACAGTCAGTCATAGGCGGAGTGTGGAGAGGTCGCCACAGTCAGTCATAGGCGGAGTGTGGAGGGGTCGCCACAGTCAGTCACAGGCGGAGTGTGGAGGGGTCGCCACAGTCAGTCATAGGCGGAGTGTGGAGGGGTCGCCACAGTCAGTCATAGGCGGAGTGTGGAGGGGTCGCCACAGTCATAGGCGGAGTGCGGAGAGGTCGCCACAGTCAGTCATAGGCGGAGTGTGGAGGGGTCGCCACAGTCATAGGCGGAGTGTGGAGAGGTCGCCACAGTCAGTCACAGGCGGAGTGTGGAGGGGTCGCCACAGTCAGTCACAGGCGGAGTGTGGAGGGGTCGCCACAGTCAGTCATAGACGGAGTGTGGAGGGGTCGCCACAGTCATAGGCGGAGTGTGGAGGGGTCGCCACAGTCAGTCATAGGCGGAGTGTGGAGGGGTCGCCACAGTCAGTCATAGGCGGAGTGTGGAGGGGTCGCCACAGTCAGTCATAGGCGGAGTGTGGAGGGGTCGCCACAGTCAGTCATAGGCGGAGTGTGGAGGGGTCGCCACAGTCAGTCATAGACGGAGTGTGGAGGGGTCGCCACAGTCATAGGCGGAGTGTGGAGGGGTCGCCACAGTCAGTCATAGGCGGAGTGTGGAGGGCTCGCCACAGTTGGTCACAGGCGGAGTGTGGAGGGGTCGCCACAGTCAGTCATAGGCGGAGTGTGGAGGGGTCGCCACAGTCAGTCATAGGCGGAGTGTGGAGGGCTCGCCACAGTCAGTCATAGACGGAGTGTGGAGGGGTCGCCACAGTCAGTCACAGGCGGAGTGTGGAGGGGTCGCCACAGTCAGTCATAGGCGGAGTGTGGAGGGGTCGCCACTGTTGGTCACAGGCGCTGTCTGCCTCGGTATTGGGAGGGGACAGGGTGGTTGCATAATTAATAGTAAAACGTATAGAGTTTGGGGAATTGCTGATTGTCGGAAATTGGATGATAACGAAGATCACACCGCAAATATGCAGAGCAATCTGTAACAGACTGGAAACCCAGAAGTTCCGGGGCTGACTTGCTTCCAGTTGCTCCCAGCCAACTCCTGAGCCTTAGTCGCTCTGCCGATAAGTGATTGAAGGTTTGCAGAGGTTTCAGAGCTCTCTTACGCCAACTGACAAGCCGCCGAAATATCCCCACCGCTGAAACGATCGATCACTCAATCTTCGTCAAGTGCTGGACGCGCTAGCCAAACCAAAGCCCTTCCGCATTCGACACAGCAGCCGGGGCGGTGCAGAAGTACTACACTGACTTTGAAACTGGCAGTAACTGCGCAACGTTCGCCGAACGCCGAGCTGGCCGGGCGCCAAGCACGCGGCTGTTGTGGCTGACGAAACGTGCTGCTCGGCGCGGCAAACACGATCAGCATACGTCCGGACCCAGCCGTACGGCTGGCACGGGCCGCCGCGGCGTGTCAAATACCAAGAATGCCCATATCAGCTGCAGACCGCTCCTGTCTCCTGTCTCGGCCGTACGGGCGACGTACGGCTGGCACGGGCCGCCGCGGCGTGTCAAATACCAAGACTGCCCATATCAGCTGCAGACCGCTCAACTGTGCCGGCCGTACAGACGCCGTACGGCTGGCACGGGCCGCCGCGGCGTGTCAAATACCAAGACTGGCCATACCAGCTGCAGACTGCTCCTGTCTCGGCCGTACGGACGCCGTACGGCTGGCACCGGCCGCCGCGGCGTGTGTCTCGGCCGTACATACGCCGTACGGCTGGCACGGGCCGCCGCCGCGTGTCAAATACCAAGACTGCCCATATCAGCTGCAGACCGCTCCTGTCTCCTGTCTCGGCCGTACGGGCGCCGTACGGCTGGCACGGGCCGCCGCGGCGTGTCAAATACCAAGACTGCCCATATCAGCTGCAGACCGCTCAGCTGCGCCAGCCGTAGTGTGAGGGGGGGGGGGGGCAGGTCTGACAGACAGGCCGCCGGCGGGACTCGGCACCGGACGGCCGCTGTGCACTGTTAAAGGAAATAGTACACCTTCAACGTGGGGTTTTCACGGAGATAGCAGTTTTGTAGCCCGTGTTGGGAAACAGGAATATGTAAGTTTTCTTGACTGAAAAGACTCTCCAACCGAATATATTTGATTTTTTGGCGAAGTAATGCGGTGCTGACGAAAGAATGCGGTGCTGTCAGTAGCCCGGGCAGAGGCTATACCATCAGCCAATCAGTTGCAGCTGGTGCTAGCAAGCGAACAGCCGGCCGCCGGTTGGCACTTCTCCAATGTAAGTCTATCCTTACGCGACTACTTTCGAATCTGATTGGCTGTTCCATTTTTTCCATTCGCGTGACGTCAGAACTCTGACTCAGAGAGTATGTATATAGTTTTAATAAAATGAATTATTTACGACCTTCTGTCCTGAATCGGCGCGATGTATGGCCATTTTTGACAATATAAAAATATATTGTATTTCAAAATATAATCAAATCGTGTTTGGGAAAAATGTTCCAGGGTGAACTATTTCCTTTAAACAGGCGCCCACAGCGCGCTGTGGGTGCCTGTTGCAGGCGGCCTGTATAACCGAGTGAGGCGCCGTGATCCCGGGGAGGCACAATGACTGGCGCTGCTCCGCCGCCATCGAGCCGGAGCATGTGGCCCCTGGCCCCCGGCCAGCGGGGCCTCTTGCCATCCCTGCACCCCGTCCCATCTGCGCTGATCACACCACGTCACCCCTGCCCCGCGCCCGCTGCATTACCCCTGTCTGTGGGCGCCTCCGCCGCCCCCTCGGCGTGACGGCACTCTTCCCCGGAACAGGCACGGATACCGGCCTGCCGTCCTTCGCCTGGCCGCCGGCTGACGTCATGGACACCGACGCCACCGGCTACCACCAGATGGCAGGTCGTGCACCGCCGAGAGCGTCGGCAGACGTCATCTCTCAACAACGCGCCACGAGCCGAGACAATGGCAACACAACGCCCAGATACATTCTCAGCATCCCAGACTCGGCTGCAAACGACAGCATACATGTTGCGCTGTGCTTGGTGCGTAACTTTTGCTTGTAATGCTTTTCGCGATACAATGTGTCAGACCCATGGAGGACATTGATCATTAGCATTCTCGTTTTGCTTTTTGGGGCACTCAAACGCGAACAACTGAGCATTCGCTGAGTCTCGCAATCTATTCTCATCCCGTGCCAGCTGTGACGCTGTTGTCCCCCAGACCGGCAAACCGGCCGCTGAGGGCATGCCCCCCCCCCCCCCCCCCAAACCGGCTGCTGAGGGCACGACCGTACCCCTGACCGGTTGCTGAGGGCACCCCCCCCCCCTCAGGCCGGCTGCTGAGGGCACGCCCCCCCCCCCACCCCCAGACCGGCGGCTGAGGACATCCCCACAGACCGGTTGCCGAGGGCACGCCCTCCCCCCCCCCCCCCCCACCGGCAGCTGAGGACATCCCCCCAGACCGGTTTCCGAGGGCACGCCCTCCCCCCCCCCCCCCCAGACCGGCTGCTGAGGGCACGCCCCCCCCCCCCCGACCGGGTGCTGAGGGCACGCCCTCCCCCCCCCCCCCAGACCGGCTGCTGAGGGCACGCCCCCCCCCCTCCCCCTGACCGGCTGCTGAGGGCACGACCGGCGCGTTGTGAAGCAGTATGGTACCGACGACTCCATGTCAACTGAACCAGGACAACTGAACCAGTGACAACTGAACCAGTGACAACTGAACCAGTGATAACTGAACCAGTGACAACTGAACCAGTGACAACTGAACCAGCGACAACTGAACCAGCGACAACTGAACCAGTGACAACTGAACCAGTGACAACTGAACCAGTGACAACTGAACCAGTGACAACTGAACCAGTGACAACAGAACCAGTGACAACTGAACCAGTGACAACTGAACCAGGACAACTGAACCAGTGACAACTGAACCAGTGACAACTGAACCAAGACAACTGCACCAGTGACAACCGAACCAGTGACAACTGAACCAGGACAACTGAACCAGCGACAACTGAACCAGTGACAACTGAACCAGTGACAACTGAACCAGGACAACTGAACCAGCGACAACTGAACCAGTGACAACTGAACCAGTGACAACTAAACCAAGACAACTGAACCAGACAACTGAACCAGGACAACTGAACCAGGGACAACGGAACCAGTGACAACTGAACCAGGACAACTGAACCAGTGACAACTGAACCAGTAACAGCTGAACCAGTGACAACTGAACCAAGACAACTGAACCAAGACAACTGAACCCGTGGCAACGGAACCAGCGACAACTGAACCAGGACAACTGAACCAGCGACAACTGAACAAGTGATAACTGAACTAGCGATAACTGAACTAGTGACCAGCCACACCGCCACCGACTCCAGACACACCGCCACCGACTCCAGTCACACCACCACCGACTCCAGTCACACCACCACTGACCCCAGTCACACCGCCACCGACTCCAGTCACACCACCACTGACCCCAGTCACACCGCCACCGACTCCAGTCACACCACCACTGACTCCAGTCACACCGCCACCGACTCCAGTGACACCACCACTGACTCCAGTCACACCGCCACCGACTCCAGTGACACCACCACTGACTCCAGTCACACTGCCACCGACTCCAGTCATACCACCACTGACTCCAGTCACACCGCCACCGACTCCAGTCACACCACCACCGACTCCAGTCACACCACCACCGACTCCAGTCACACCACCACCGACTCCAGTCACACCACCACTGACCCCAGTCACACCGCCACCGACTCCAGTCACACCACCACTGACTCCAGTCACACCGCCACCGACTCCAGTGACACCACCACTGACTCCAGTCACACCGCACCGACTCCAGTCATACCACCACTGACTCCAGTCACACCGCCACCGACTCCAGTCACACAGCCACCGACTCCAGTGACACCACCACTGACTCCAGTGGCGGTTCAGTCACAGTGGCGGTTCAGTTGTCACTGGTTCAGTTGTCACTGGTTCAGTTGTCACTGGTTCAGTTGTCACTGGTTCAGTTGTCACTGGTTCAGTTGTCACTGGTTCAGTTGTCACTGGTTCAGTTGTCACTGGTTCAGTTGTCACTGGTTCAGTTGTCACTGGTTCAGTTGTCACTGGTTCAGTTGTCACTGGTTCAGTTGTCACTGGTTCAGTTGTCACTGGTTCAGTTGTCACTGGTTCAGTTGTCACTGGTTCAGTTGTCACTGGTTCAGTTGTCACTGGTTCAGTTGTCACTGGTTCAGTTGTCACTGGGTCAGTTGTCACTGGTTCAGTTGTCACTGGTTCAGTTGGCCGTGTACCGGTACCGGCGGCTACAGCGAGCGGCGGCCGCCCGCCGACACACTGGCTTTCCGGGAACGTCAACAGGCGGGGGCGAATCACCCGGCAGCAGACTGCCGCGGGAGACGCGGGGGCGGATCACCCGGCAGCCGACTGCCGCGGGAGACGCGGGGGCAGATCACCCGGCAGCCGACTGCCGCGGGGCAGGCGGGGGCGGATCACCGGACAGCCGACTGCCGAGGGGCAGGCGGGGGCGGGTCACCGGACAGCCGACTGCCGCGGGAGACGCGGGGGCTGAGTTTGGCCCGGCACAGATACGCCGGGGGCAGGGGGCAGGGGGCAGGGGGCCGATCGTGATATGGTACACATTGCACAGCATGGCAGCCCGGTGCCACGCCAGAAACACGCCGCCAACCTTACTCAGATGGCATGTGGTGGTGGTTACCAGATCGCCAACAAGTGGACTTGAGACCAGCAATGCGACTATAGGGATGGTTCTTTTTATATAAACTTAGTTCGAATGTTTTGATGGGATGGATTTCCGAGATCAGGACCCACGCTAAGCTTGTTGCGCGGGCCCTGACCCCACCATCCGATCGCGCAATTCCAGTCCCCGGCAGAATTTAGAGGCGAAAGTTTAACGTCGTCCCTTAACGACTGAGGACGGTCTGCATGCTGGAGTAGAATTGTGTTTGCGAGCGAGTAGTGAGTACTGAATAAATAGGTCAGCTGACTCGACATACACACCGGACTGGAATTGAGGGATCCCCCACGTTCTATAAATCATCGACCCCGCTTACATGATACACAGTATCGCACCACTCGGTGACCAATCCGCCGCCGACAACAGTGGGTATATGGCGTCAGCGGGGCTCAAGATAGCCACCGGGCGGCACAACACTTCAGGTCTGTCGCCTGCCCCCTGTGACCGGCTGAGATCACCTCCCGCCCACTCTGTCTTTGCGGAGCGGCGGGCCATGCCGGTGACATCACCTCTGCGAGCCGCCCCCCCCCGCCCGTGTGACCCGGCTCACCGTACCTGGGGATGCTCGGTGACCTGAGGTGACCCGGCCGGCGGCGGGTCGGTGGCCGGCGGATCCGCCTCTTCCCTGCCCTCCGGCGCTCCGCCGCCCTGCGACAGACGCGTCACCATGCCGGTCAGACGGTCAGACGCTGCACGACACGTGCCGGTCTCCCGCCACACCTGTCCAGGTCTCCCGCCACACCTGTCCCGGTCTCCCGCCACACGTCCCGGTCTCCCGCCACACCTGTCCCGGTCTCCCGCCACACCTGTCCCGGTCTCCCGCCACACCTGTCCCGCCCACACCTGTCCCGGTCTCCCGCCACACGTGCCGGTCTCCCGCCACACCTGTCCCGGTCTCCCGCCACACCTGTCCCGGTCTCCCGCCACACCTGTCCCGCCCACACCTGTCCCGGTCTCCCGCCACACGTGCCGGTCTCCCGCCACACCTGTCCCGGTCTCCCGCCACACCTGTCCCGGTCTCCCGCCACACCTGTCCCGGTCTCCCGCCACACCTGTCCCGGTCTCCCGCCACACGTCCCGGTCTCCCGCCACACCTGTCCCGGTATCCCGCCACACCTGTCCCGCCCACACCTGTCCCGGTCTCCCGCCACACGTGCCGGTCTCCCGCCACACCTGTCCCGGTCTCCCGCCACACCTGTCCCGGTCTCCCGCCACACCTGTCCCGGTCTCCCGCCACACCTGTCCCGGTCTCCCGCCACACCTGTCCCGGTCTCCCGCCACACCTGTCCCAGTCTCCCGCCACCTGTCCCGGTCTCCCGCCACACCTGTCCCGGTCTCCCGCCACACCTGGGACGGTCTCCCGCCACACCTGGGACGGTCTCCCGCCACACCTGGGACGGTCTCCCGCCACACCTGTCCCGGTCTCCCGTCACACCTGTCCCGGTCTCCCGCCACACCTGTCCCGGTCTCCCGCCACACCTGTCCCGGTCTCCCGCCACACGTCCCGGTCTCCCGCCACACGTCCCGGTTTCCCGCCACACGTCCCGGTCTCCCGCCACACGTCCCGGTCTCCCGCCACACCTGGGACGGTCTCCCGCCACACCTGGGACGGTGTCAGGAAGGTGCCTACAGAGAGCGGTGGCGCGAGGTTTTAGCGCAGGCGGCGCGAGGATGGGGCAGCGAGAGACAGGCAGGCGAACATGACGACACTCGCTCCATCGTGCCTTTTTACGTATCGGTGCTTAGTTAAACGAGACACGATGAGACATGGCTTTAGAGAGTCGCGCATCGCAGCACACGTACAGAGTATAGAAGTGATCCACCACGAACATGCTCCCATTTGAACATAACCAACAATATTGGCGGCACAAGGTAGCCCTGTCGAATGGAGCAGCTGCTTTGCTAACTCTATTCCGTCATTAACACTGGTCACTACTGTTCACCATACGCTGCCCCTCCACTGTTCACCAGAGCAGTGCAGGCTGGAGCGGTGGAGCGGTGGAGCGGTGGAGCGGTGGAGCACGGCACGGTGCGCACGCAGCCTGTCTCGCCTCCCGGTCCGCCTCACCTGTGCGCCCTGCCGCCCGGTGTTGGCGCCGTGGCTGTGTGCGGGGTGGTGGCCGGTACCGTTGTGGCCGCCGGGGGAGCGTGGCGGCGGCCGGTCGGCCCCGCCCGCCCCGTCCGCGGCCGCCGGCGCCGGTTCGGCTGGCTTCAGGTACGGGATCAGTGAGTGCCAGGCGTACACATGGCCGCCTCCGCCTCCGCTGCCGCCGCCGTCTGCCGGCCCACCTGCAGCACAGACAGCCAGCACGTACTGTCACACTGACAGTTGTACGGGCCGTATTATCAGTCACACACAGCTGTACGGGCCATATCATCACTGTCACACTGACAGCTGTACGGACAGTATCATCACTGCCACACTGACAGCTGTACGGGCCGTATTATCAGTCACACACAGCTGTACGGGCCGTATCATCACTGTCACACTGACAGCTGTACGGGCCGTATCATCAGTCACACACAGCTGTACGGGCCGTATCATCACTGTCATACTGACAGCTGTACAGTCACACAGTATTATCAGTCACACACAGCTGAACGGGCCGTATCATCACTGTCACACACACACACAGCTGTACGGGCCGTATCATCACTGTCACACTGACAGCTGTACGGGCCATATCATCACTGTCACACACAGCTGTACGGGCCGTATCATCACTGTCATACTGACAGCTGTACGGGCCGTATCATCAGTCACACTGACAGCTGTACGGGCCGTATTAGCAGTCACACACAGCTGTACGGGCCGTATCATCACTGTCACACTGACAGCTGTACGGGCCGTATCATCACTGTCACACACAGCTGTACGGGCCGTATCATCAGTCAGCTGTACGGGCCGTATCATCACTGTCACACTGACAGCTGTACGGGCCGTATCATCACTGTCACACACAGCTGTACGGGCCGTATCATCACTGTCACACTGACAGCTGTACGGGCCGTATCATCACTGTCACACTGACAGCTGTACGGGCCGTATCATCACTGTCACACTGACAGCTGTACGGGCCGTATCATCACTGTGTGTGTATGACAGTATCATCACTGTCATACACACACAGCTGTACGGGCCGTATCATCAGTCACACACAGCTGTACGGGCCGTATCATCACTGTCACACTGACAGCTGTACGGGCCGTATCATCACTGTCACACACAGCTGTACGGGCCGTATCATCACTGTCACACACAGCTGTACGGACCGTATCATCACTGTCACACACACAGCTGTACGGGCCGTATCATCACTCACACTGACAGCTGTACGGGCCGTATCATCACTGTCACACACACAGCGGTACGGGCCGTATCATCACTGTCACACACAGCTGTACGGGCCGTATCATCACTGTCACACACAGCTGTACGGGCCGTATCATCACTGTCACACACAGCTGTACGGGCCGTATCATCACTGTCACACACAGCTGTACGGGCCGTATCATCACTGTCACACACAGCTGTACGGGCCGTATCATCACTGTCACACACAGCTGTACGGGCCGTATCATCACTGTCACACTGACAGCTGTACGGGCCGTATCATCACTGTCACACTGACAGCTGTACGGGCCGTATCATCACTGTCACACACAGCTGTACGGGCCGTATCATCACTGTCATACTGACAGCTGTACGGGCCGTATCATCACTGTCACACACACAGCTGTACGGGCCGTATCATCACTGTCACACACAGCTGTACGGGCCGTATCATCACTGTCACACACACAGCTGTACGGGCCGTATCATCACTGTCACACACAGCTGTACGGGCCGTATCATCACTGTCACACACACAGCTGTACGGGCCGTATCATCACTGTCACACACAGCTGTACGGGCCGTATCATCACTGGCACACTGACAGCTGTACGGGCCGTATCATCACTGTCGCACTGACAGCTGTACGGGCCGTATCATCACTGTCACACTGACAGCTGTACGGGCCGTATCATCACTGTCACACACAGCTGTACGGGCCGTATCATCAGTCAGCTGTACGGGCCGTATCATCACTGTCACACTGACAGCTGTACGGGCCGTATCATCACTGTCACACACAGCTGTACGGGCCGTATCATCACTGTCACACTGACAGCTGTACGGGCCGTATCATCACTGTCACACTGACAGCTGTACGGGCCGTATCATCACTGTCACACTGACAGCTGTACGGGCCGTATCATCACTGTGTGGGTATGACAGTATCATCACTGTCATACACACACAGCTGTACGGGCCGTATCATCAGTCACACACAGCTGTACGGGCCGTATCATCACTGTCACACTGACAGCTGTACGGGCCGTATCATCACTGTCACACACAGCTGTACGGGCCGTATCATCACTGTCACACACAGCTGTACGGACCGTATCATCACTGTCACACACACAGCTGTACGGGCCGTATCATCACTGCCACACTGACAGCTGTACGGGCCGTATCATCACTGTCACACACACAGCTGTACGGGCCGTATCATCACTGTCACACACAGCTGTACGGGCCGTATCATCACTGTCACACACAGCTGTACGGGCCGTATCATCACTGTCACACACAGCTGTACGGGCCGTATCATCACTGTCACACACACAGTTGTACGGGCCGTATCATCACTGTCACACACAGCTGTACGGGCCGTATCATCACTGTCACACACACAGCTGTACGGGCCGTATCATCACTGTCACACACAGCTGTACGGGCCGTATCATCACTGTCACACTGACAGCTGTACGGGCCGTATCATCACTGTCACACTGACAGCTGTACGGGCCGTATCATCACTGTCACACTGACAGCTGTACGGGCCGTATCATCACTGTCACACACAGCTGTACGGGCCGTATCATCACTGTCACACTGACAGCTGTACGGGCCGTATCATCACTGTCACACACAGCTGTACGGGCCGTATCATCACTGTCACACTGACAGCGGTACGGGCCGTATCATCACTGTCACACTGACAGCTGTACGGGCCGTATCATCACTGTCACACTGACAGCTGTACGGGCCGTATCATCACTGTCACACTGACAGCTGTACGGGCCGTATCATCACTGTCACACACAGCTGTACGGGCCGTATTATCACTGTCACACTGACAGCTGTACGGGCCGTATCATCACTGTCACACTGACAGCTGTACGGGCCGTATCATCACTGTCACACTGACAGCTGTACGGGCCGTATCATCACTGTCACACACAGCTGTACGGGCCGTATCATCACTGTCATACTGACAGCTGTACGGGCCGTATCATCACTGTCACACTGACAGCTGTACGGGCCGTATCATCACTGTCACACACAGCTGTACGGGCCGTATCATCACTGTCACACACAGCTGTACGGGCCGTATCATCATTGTTCTGATGACACACGATGGCTACTACCGCATACAGCTGGCAGTCCAATGAAGTCAATGCGACGAGCATGCAAAATGTTAACCAAAACAGGGCACAAGCAACAAAGTTCCATTTGGTTGAGCCGCTGTCAACTATCACAGTATAACATAACTTTTGTTAAAAAACTGCTTGCCAAGCAAGCTTAACATTAAGATGACCAGTTTGGCTTTCACCAGCCATGATAAATGTCATCAATGGGACGCGCCTCAATATCCCCCCGTATAACAGTTCAGTGATGGCTGGGACGCGCCCGCCGTACTCACCACATCGCTCTGTGGCCCCCTCAGCTGCTCCGTTTTTTGTCGACGAGCCGTTCACTTGCTGCGGCGACCTCGCAGCCGCATACTCGGGCTGTCTCTGCGGTGGCGGCTGCGGTACGTGGTGCTGCTGCTGATGTGGCTGCTGATGTGGCTGCTGCTGATGTGACTGCTGATGTGGCTGCGGATGTGGCTGCGGATGCTGTTGCTGATGTTGTTGCTGATGATGTTGTTGATGTGGATGTGGATGATGTTGCTGCTGTGGCTGTTGTTGGTGATGCGGTTGTGGATGTTGCTGCTGTGGATGTTGCTGCTGTGGATGTTGTGGCTGGTGGTGCTGTGGATGCTGATGTTGATGTGACTGCGGCGGCGGCGGCGGCGGCGGCGGCGGCGGCGGCGGCGGCGGCGGTGGCGGCGGGGCGGGCGGCGGCAGCGTGGGCGGCGGCCGGCCGGTGCTCAGGTCCACCCCGCAGGAGGCCGGGACGGGGGCGGTGAGAGCCTGCTGCAGTATGACGGCCGGCTGCTGCTGAGCCGCCACCGCCGCCGCCGCCGCCGAGTGCGACACCACCACCTTGCTGACCTGGACCGGCCGCTGCAGTCGCGGCTGCTGAGGACACACAACCCGTCACATCACAGTCAGAATCGCGACAATACTGACGCTTCGCCGGTGACACAAGTCTCGACATTTGGCAAGCGCACCGCGAGCCTTGAGGAGCGGTAGAGGGGCAAATAAGAAGAGAATCAAACGGAAACAAATACAAAGCAAAATTGCCATGAGAGCTAAAAGTTTCCCTATGAAGCAGCTGTGTTATGTTTAACAGCATCGACCCAGATGTGGCAGAGTTTATCTTCGCTTCAGATGTACAGGACCGGGAAGACATGATGGCTGACCTGTATGACGGAGGAGCCGGCCGCCGACTCGGCCAGGCTAGTCGACGCCGTGGTGACCAGGGTCGCCTGGTGGATCACGCTCGTCACCGGGGCGTCCGGCCGCACCAGCTCCGGCCTGTGGGTGACAACGGGTGACAGGTCAGGTGACAGGTCAGATCACGGGTCAGATGACAGGTCAGATGACAGGTCAGATGACAGGTCAGATGACAGGTCAGATGCCAGGTCAGATGACAGGTCAGATGACAGGTCAGCTGACAGGTCAGATGACATGTCAGATGACAGGTCAGATGACAGCTCAGATGACAGTTCAGATGACGGGTCAGATGACATGTCAGATGACAGGTCAGATGACAGGTCAGATGACAGGTCAGATGACAGGTCAGATGACAGGTCAGATGACAGGTCATATCACGGGCCAGATGACAGGTCCGATCACGGGTCAGATGACAGGTCCGATCACGGGTCAGATGACAGGACCGATCGCGGGTCAGGTGACATGTCAGGTGACATGTCAGATCACGGGTCAGGTGACATGTCAGGTGACATGTCAGATCACGGGTCAGGTGACAGGTCAGGTGACATGTCAGGTGACAGGTCAGGTGACAAGTCAGGTGACAGGTCCGATCACGGGGCAGGTGACAGGTCAGGTGACATGTCAGGTGACAGGTCAGATGACAGGTCATATCACGGGTCAGGTGACAGGTCAGATGACAGGTCAGATGACAGGTCAGATGACAGGTCAGATGACATGTCAGATGACAGGTCATATCACGGGCCAGATGACAGGTCCGATCACGGGTCAGATGACAGGTCCGATCACGGGTCAGATGACAGGACCGATCGCGGGTCAGGTGACATGTCAGGTGACATGTCCGATCACGGGTCAGGTGACAGGTCAGGTGACAGGACCGATCACGGGTCAGGTGACAGGTCAGGTGACGGGTCAGGTGACAGGTCAGGTGACAGGTCAGGTGACATGTCAGGTGACAGGTCAGGTGACAGGTCATATCACGGGTCAGGTGACAGGTCAGGTGACAGGTCAGGTGACAGGTCAGGTGACAGGTCAGATCACGGGTCAGGTGACAGGTCAGATCACGGGTCAGATCACGGGTCAAGTGACGAGACAAAATCGCAAGATACATGTTCTTAAAATTACCTGCGGTGAGACTATTTTTTCAGTAAAACGCATCAACAGTCATCTAAACCTGTCCAGCCTAGCACACCGATCCAGCCATGAACCACACTCGGTCCGCACCTGATGAGTTGTGAGCGGTACTGGGCGGGGGCGGGGGCGGGGGCGTGGGCGGGGGCGTGGGCGGGGGCGGTCCGTACCTGTTGAGTTGTGAGCGGTACTGGGCGGGGGCAGGGGCGGGGGCGAGAGCGGTCCGTACCTCCTGATGAGCTGTGAGCAGTACTGGGCGGGGGCGGGGGCGGTCCGTACCTGATGAGCTGCGAGCAGTATTAGGCGGGGGCGGTCCGTACCTGATGAGTTGTGAGCGGTACTGGGCGGGGGCGGGGGCGGGGCGGGGGCGGGGCGGGGGCGGGGCGGTCGTACCTGATGAGCTGTGAGCGGTACTGGGCGGGGGCGGGGGCGGTCCGTACCTGGAGCTGTGAGCAGTACTGGGTGGGGGCGGGGGCGGGGGCGGTCCGTACCTGATGAGCTGTGAGCGGTACTGGGCGGGGGCGGGGGCGGGCGGGGGCGGGGGCGGGTGCGGGGGCGGTCCGTACCTGATGAGCTGTGAGCGGTACTGGGCGGGGGCGGGGGCGGGGGCGGGGGCGGGGACGGTCCGTACCTGATGAGTTGTGAGCGGTACTGGGCGGGGGCGGTCAATACCCGATGAGCTGTGAGTGGTACTGGGCGGGGGCGGGGGCAGGGGCGGTCCGTACCTGATGAGCTGTGAGCGGTACTGGGCGGGGGCGGGGGCGGTCCGTACCTGATGAGCTGTGAGCGGTACTGGGCGGGGGCGGGGGCGGGGGCGGGGACGGGGACGGGGACGGGGACGGTCCGTACCTGATGAGTTGTGAGCGGTACTGGGCGGGGGCGGGGAAGGTCCGTACCTGATGAGCTGTGAGCGGTACTGGGCGGGGGCGGGGGCGGTCCGTACCTGATGAGCTGTGAGCGGTACTGGGCGGGGGCGATCCGTACCTGATGAGCTGTGAGCGGTACTGGGCGGGCGGCAGGTGGGTGGCGCGGTGCGGGCTCGTCTGCCATCGGCCGACGCTGGGGCCGGCACCGGGGCCGGGGCCGGGACCGGGGCCGGGACCGCCCTGGCCGTGCGTGATGGGTCGGAAGTGGTGCTGCGCGGTGCCAGACGGTACCGGAGACGGTGGGTTCGAGACCGAGAACGCCGCCGGAGTGGTGGACCGCGAGTTTCCGAGAGAGACTGCGGCAGAGACGGGAAAGGTTGGTCAGGAGACGGACCAGTCGTCAGCGAACGGGTGTATACAGTATATGACAGAGCGATCAGAGGGCACTGCTGTTCTTCACATGAAGAACAAAGGGACACGAGCCAGTTTCAACTAATACCAGACACCAGATTCAAACAGCACCAATCGTACACCAATGCTCATTTTGGCAGGAATCCACGAGAGCTATTAATCCGAAAGATATGCTGAAAATCACACTGGAACAATTAGTAGAGCGACATACAATTCAATTGTGTTTCCCTTTATTAACTTGTCATGTCCATATGCTGGAACAATGAATTCGGCAGGGCCGGGCGGCGACGGTGGCGATGTGGGAGGGGGGGGGGGGGGCAGTGGGGAGAGGGACTGAGGAGACGTACCCAGCAGGTTGGCCGCCTCCTCCATCCTGGCATCTGGCAGAGACGAGTAGCTGGGAGAGGTGGTGGGCATCGACTCTCCACTGCCCTCATCGCCCCACTCCTCCTGCTTCATCCTGCGGGCACGGAGAGGCCGAGAGACGGTCAGTCACCACATCAGCCAGGCGGCAACAGTCGCACAGGTGGAGGCAGGGCACAGATAGACACGGACAGGCAGCAATCAGTGGCGGGCACCGAGACACTCAGTCACCACCTCAGCCAGGCGGCAACAGTCGCACAGGTGGAGGCAGGGCACAGATAGACACGGACAGGCAGCAATCAGTGGCGGGCACCGAGACACTCAGTCACCACCTCAGCCAGGCGGCAACAGTCGCACAGGTGGAGGCAGGGCAGAGATAGACACGGACAGGCAGCAATCAGTGGCGGGCACCGAGACACTCAGTCACCACCTCAGCCAGGCGGCAACAGTCGCACAGGTGGAGGCAGGGCAGAGATAGACACGGACAGGCAGCAATCAGTGGCGGGCACCGAGACACTCAGTCAAGACCGAGGCATTCGCGAGGGAAGCCCAGATTTAGAACAGTACAGCGCGTAAAGTAAATAGTAATGGAATTAATGGGCACGATGCACGCCATTGTCGTGCTAGGACAAATCGACAAAGTGCGTGCGTCGGACTTTGCTGCCTGCACAAAGATGCGCTGTCAATGTAGGATACAGAATGGCGTACCTTGGACCCAGCGCAGGACCTGATCTGATCATTATGTAAGACGTCAGACTCGGTCGACACGTCGCATACATACCTACTATCGATGCACAGGCTGTTCGAGTAAGCGTAACTTGAATAAAAATTCAGCCATCAAAGGCATTGATTTGTGGCGGCGCTGCAGAACACTACATTGCGTATTTGTCCCACCTGATTTATTCTGCGCCGGACAGGGGCCGGCGTTTACCGGCTGGTCGGTGTGTCAACAGCCGGTGACGCCGACCCGCGGCCAGCTCATCAAACTTCCAGCGCCGTTAGCCGCCGTAACGACGTGCCGGCGACACAGCCAGCCTACACTAGCCCACCCCACCACCGGACCGGCACCGACACCGGCACCGGCACCGGCTCACCACACACGCTACCGCCGCATCAACCCAGCCACAGCCGACCGCCGCCACCGCTTCCCAGAACGGAGAGTGACGCCCACAGGCCGTACGGGGCGAACCCGGCGAGCGGCGCACGCCGGACCGCGGGTCCGGGGCATCCCTGCCAACTGCCAGCTGTGTGGAGCCATGTCGCCTGTGAACCTGCGCCCGCCCCTTCCTGACGGCTGGACCGTCGAGCCTCGTCAGCTGTACCGGCACCGTCACAAGGGCGGACCGGAGCCGAGGCGAGCATTTACGACCTCCCAGCTCCCAACTCCCAGCCCCGCTGTGCTGTCTTCCAGGGAGCCTACGCGAGCGACAGCAGACCGCACGCCGTCAGCGCACACCCTCTCTGTCAGATAGCTGCCAATGTGAAGCGTAAATCTTATTCAGCCGCCAGCTCGAGTTAGATTGAAGATGAGGCTCAGGACACGCTGCCATGTTTGGTCATTTTCGTCCACACATCACATGATCTACGTTGCATAACAGAACAACCTTCCATAAGTCGACATACGTTGCTTGCATGCTAGCTGGATGACGTCATTGCGTTACCATAAGGCGTTCAGTTCCGGATAATGAAGCAGCCCTGCCGCCCCCTGGGGATTCCACTGGGGATTCCATCTGTCTCTGCACCCTATCTTGACCGCTGGTGAATCATCTGTCATGTTTTGTCATGCAGCCCTGATCTGTCTCTGCACCCTATATTGACCGCTGGTGAATCCCCACCCAAGGTGAGTCGGCAGGGACTCCCATCCGCTGGTGATTCTATCCAACTGGGGATTCCATCCCACTGGGGATTCCATCCCACTGGGGATTCCATCCCACTGGGGATTCCATCCCGCTGGGGATTCCATCCCGCTGGGGATTCCATCTCACTGGGGATTCCATCCCACTGGGGATTCCATCCCACTGGGGATTCCATCCCGCTGGGGATTCCATCCCACTGGGGATTCCATCCCACTGGGGATTCCATCCCGCTGGGGATTCCATCCCACTGGGGATTCCATCCGATGGAAATCCCTCAGTCCGGGGCCGGTGATGAGACGAACCCCACCGGCACGCCAGCCGGGTCTCTGCCGTCCTCGATCCCGGTCAGTCACCACTCACCAGTCCTCCACAGCGGTGTGTTCGGCGTACCAGTGTCCTCTACAGCGATGTGTTCGGCGTACCGGTCCCCCCCCCCCGCCCCTCCCCCAGTGGTGGTGTCGGAGACGGAGCAATCAGCACGCTCGGGTCATGTGAGGCCTGGTGACGTCCGCTCGGCCCCGCTCGCCCCGTCCGCTCGGCCCGTCCGTTCGCCACGTCCCTCGGCCCGTCCGTTCGCCACGTCCACTCGGCCCGTCCGCTCGCCACGCCGCTCGGCCCCGTCCGCTCGCCCCGTCCGCCCGCCCCGTTCGCTCCACCCGTCCGCTCGGCCCGTCCGCCCCGTCCGCTCGCCCCGTCCGCTCGCCCCGTCCGCTCGTCACGTCCGCTCGCCACGCCGCTCGGCCCCGTCCGCTCGCCCCGTCCGCTCGCGACGTCCGCTCGGCCCCGTCAATTATTATCAGTTGGCGGGCAGAACTATAAAGACAGTAAGTATATGACTATTCTCATCTCCAAACGAGCACATCTTGAAGAATCCCCCGCTATCGCTAACTCCTCCACATCTGTTTATTTCATCCCATATATTCCTCATGACCATCCAGTATCTCGTCATTCATAGTTCTTTCTCTTTTCTCGCTTTCCTTCCATACTCTGGTTCTTCCAATTTCCCGCTTCTGCTCTACGTTCCATTTGCCCTATTCTAGCCCATGTCACCTCGCTATTTCCATCTTCCCCCATCACCATCTTCGAATCTCACGATACTCAGCCGGCCGGGTAGGTGAGGCTGTGCTGCCTCTCCCCCTATTCACACCACCCTCTCATCACTGGCCAGCTGGCACTCAGCCGGCCAGGCAGGTGAGGCTGTGCTGCCTCTCCCCCTATTCACACCACCCTCTCATCACTGGCCAGTTGGCCACCCAGCCGGCCGGGCAGGTGAGGCTGTGCTGCCTCTCTCCCTATTCACACCACCCTCTCATCACTGGCCAGTTGGCCACCCAGCCGGCCGGGTAGGTGAGGCTGTGCTGCCTCTCCCCCTATTCACACCACCCTCTCATCACTGGCCAGCTGGCACTCAGCCGGCCGGGTAGGTGAGGCTGTGCTGCCTCTCCCCCTATTCACACCACCCTCTCATCACTGGCCAGCTGGCACCCAGCCGGCCAGGCAGGTGAGGCTGTGCTGCCTCTCCCCCTATTCACACCACCCTCTCATCACTGGCCAGTTGGCCACCCAGCCGGCCAGGCAGGTGAGGCTGTGCTGCCTCCATACTGGTTATTGATTCGACACTGATTGAATCGAATGGAATCGTTCAATCAAAATTCCTTGAATTAAAAAATAATTGATTCACCACCAGACCTTTTGATTCATGAATCGTGATTGAATCAAAACCCGCATCAAATCAAGGCTGATTTAATCAAAAGATTTAACGATTCTTAACGATTCAAGTACACTGGTAAATTGTGCAAATATATGCAGTCCCAGTGGCTACATTCATTTATACTGAAATAGTATTGTTGTAACAATGTTTAATGATGATATATATGTATGTTTCCATTGGTATTGGTTTGACATAAATTCACCACATATATTTAAAAGTTGAATCAAACGTGAATCAATTAAAATATTTGTTTTGATTCTTGGAATCGGAAAGAATCAATTCTCAAAATTGTATCCGTGAATAGAACGGTGATTGAATCATTCATATTCCAAAATGAATGATGATTGAATCGTTCCAAAAAAAAGTTGAATCAATAACCAGTCTGGCTGCCTCTCCCTCTGTTCACACCACCCTCTCATCACTGGCCAGTTGGCCACTCACCCGGCCGGGTAGGTGAGGCTGTGCTGTCTCTCCCCCTATTCACACCACCCTCTCATCACTGGCCAGTTGGCCACTCCCCCGGCCGGGCAGGTGAGGCTGTGCTGCCTCTCCCCCTATTCAAACCACCCTCTCATCACTGGCCGGTTGGCACTCAGACGGCCGGGCAGGTGAGGCTGTGCTGCCTCTCCCCCTATTCACACCACCCTCTCATCACTGGCCAGTTGGCCACTCAGCCGGCCGGGCAGGTGAGGCTGTGCTGTCTCTCCCCCTATTCACACCACCCTCTCATCACTAGCCAGTTGGCCACTCAGCCGGCCGGGCAGGTGAGGCTGCGCTGCCATTCCCCCTATTCACACCACCCTCTCAGCACTGGCCAGTTGGCACTCAGCCGGGCAGGCAGGTGAGGCTGTGTTGTCTCTCCCTCTATTCACACCACCCTCTCATCACTGGCCGGTTGGCACTCAGACGGCCGGGCAGGTGAGGCTGTGCTGCCTCTCCCCCTATTCACACCACCCTCTCATCACTGGCCAGTTGGCCACTCAGCCGGCCGGGCAGGTGAGGCTGTGCTGTCTCTCCCCCTATTCACACCACCCTCTCATCACTAGCCAGTTGGCCACTCAGCCGGCCGGGCAGGTGAGGCTGCGCTGCCATTCCCCCTATTCACACCACCCTCTCAGCACTGGCCAGTTGGCACTCAGCCGGGCAGGCAGGTGAGGCTGTGCTGTCTCTCCCTCTATTCACACCACCCTCTCATCACTGGCCAGTTGGCCACTCACCCGGCCAGGCAGGTGAGGCTGTGCTGCCTCTCCCCCTATTCACACCACCCTCTCATCACTGGCCAGTTGGCCACTCACCCGGCCGGGTAGGTGAGGCTGGAGGAGGACCGCAGGCCCTTGCCCTTCATGCTGAGGTGGCGGCTGCAGTAGCCGCGCCGCTGCGACTCCTTGTTGCAGCCGTCCTTGCTGCACAGCCTTCGCCACTGTTTGCCGTTGAACTTCTTGCGAATGCCATTCGGCGTTGAGACGACGTCACCCTTGTTGTATTTGTGCGGTGTGGCGGCGTTCGACCTGCGAGAGGAGGTCATAAAGGTCAAGGTCAGATCACGGTCAGGTCAGGAGGCCACTGTCAGGTCACGGTCCGGGCCGGTCAGGTCACGTCAGGTCACAGTGACGGTCACGTCACGGTCAGGGCACGTGTTCACGGATATGTTGCTCGCTCAGCCACGGCGGTATGAAGCTGTTTGCCCCCGTCAAGTCCTGACGAGTTAGAGTGGGGAGTGTCCAGCATACCATTGTGAGCGACGGCGGTCTACGGCATTTCGAGCCAAATTATAGGGGACACAGCAGCACGCGGCCCACGGTCCACGACTGCACGGTGTCACCATCGACAGTCCGGGCCGGAATCGATAGGCAGTGCGAGACGGGCAGGTGACGGGGCGCTGGCCGGCCAGACAGTCGTCATCAGCGGTACCGGCTGACGCCAGCCAGCACTGGCCGCGGCGATAGACGCAACACCCACACACTACCGCCGCCGTCTCCACGGATCACAACCGCCTGGCAGTTATGCTGGCCCGATCACCCTCTGGCTCAATCAACCCTATCACCCTCTGGCTCAATCAACCCTATCACCCTCTGGCTCAATCAACCCTATCACCCTCTGGCTCAATCAACCCTATCACCTTCTGGCTCAATCAACCCTATCACCCTCTGGCTCAATCAACCCTATCACCCTCTGGCTCAATCAACCCTATCACCATCTGGCTCAATCAACCCTATCACCCTCTGGCTCAATCAACCCTATCGGACATGTACAACAATGCATGCAAAGATGATTGATTGGCACGCCATTGCTGCACTGGAATCGCCGCCCTCTTCCGAGCCGACCGCCGCTCCGCCAGCCAACCGACTGCGTGCCGTATCCGAGCGGCGGCCCGCGGCGGCATTCCCGTTTGGTCCCTCCACACAGGTGCACCGACACCAGCCGTACATAACACACAACTACGCAGCGCCGCGCTTCGGCACGCCCACTCGTCCTGTGGCGTACGTACCTGGGCGTGGCGGTCTGTGAGCGGGGCGTGCCGAGACTGCCGTGCTCGAGCAGACTGGATGTGGAGTTTTGCGAGTGCATGCTGGCGCGCTTCACCTGCACTGAGGAGCCAGGCGTCAGGCTGAGCGAACGGTCCCCGGGCGCCAGACCTGCCGGCAGCAGTACAGGTCACCGGTCAGGTCAGGTCAGGTCAGGTCAAGTCAGATCAGGTGGGATCAGGCCGGGCAGACAGTGAGGATACTGACTATTGGGCACGTGTCTCCAAAGTTAATCAGCTTTTTCTATTACAAGCAAAGACGTTGTTCTATTACAAGCAGGGGCGTTACAAGCAGGGGGGGACACCGTCCCCCCCCCCCCCCCCCCCCCCCTCGTCAGGCTGGGGGGATTGTCCCCCCCAGTTTTGGAGACTTCGTCCATGCTTTGTCCATACTTTGTTCGGAAAGATTGCAGGTTTCAATATCATAAAAGCATTTGGAAAAAGTATCAGTGCAATGGAAGAATGGAAGGGATCAGGACGATATTTTTACTTTTCTTGAAGGAAGTTGATAGGAATTTCTTTTTTGGAAGGATTCAATCACGATTCATTTTGGAATATGAATGATTCAGTCACCGTTTGATTCATGAATAACCATTTTGAGAAATGATTCTTTCCAATTCAAAGAATCAATTTTTTGTTATCAAATCAAATTTGATTCACCATTGAAATAGCATTGCACAGTCTTTTTGATTCAATCAGCCTTGTTTCTATGCGGGCTTTGATTCAATCATGATTGATGAATAAAAAATCGGGTGGTGAATCGGTTCTTCTTTGATTCAAGGGATTTTGATTGAACGATTCCGATCGATTCAATCAGAGTCGAATCAATAACCAGTCTGCCAAAGAAATTGTTGCTAACAAAATCAAAAGGTGATTATCTCCCGTTAAGCAATCGGATGACATTCAAACGGACAGACGGACAGGTGGCTGCCACTTCTTATAATTAGTATGAAATAGCTTTCTATGTAACACGAATAACTAGGAATCACATTGTCGCGAACCGTACTGCTGGTTCATTCGGCACTTCGCCCCCCCCCCCCCCCCGTCCCCACACACACACACACACTCAAAAACCCGTGGCGACGCCCCTGATTACAAGCAATGTTCGCAAAAACAGTACAAGGTCAATAGGTGCATCGGTGTCTGGCAGTATCTATCGTGAGCAATGCATACACAGCCACCCAGATGGTCATGGCATGTCCATGTTCAGCATGTGCCACAGTCATCACTGCAATGTAGAAATAATCACGCGATGTCACCCATTTAATTTCATACGGAAGGCCAATACAAAGGAAACAAACGCGAGAAGTTCAGAGTCAGTGCCTGGAGACAATGGCCATGCACCTGCAACCCCCCCCCCCCCCCCCCCACAAGTTGCAGGTAAGCTGACGCAATCTATTGGCTAATTCCTATCTACACCGCATGACATATAATAACGCCAACAGCAAAGGACGCCGAAGTCTCGGACAAACCACGATAACCGAGAGCACACGTTCTCAGTGGCCACGGTGGTGTGGTGTCCAGCCACAAAGCCGACTTCTGTTTCTCGGGAACAGCTGTCTCCCCCCCCCCCCCCCCCCCAGCGGACCGGACGCCGCGCTGGCCACCCAAACCGACCTGACACCAGGACCGACAGAGCTGTCCCCCAGCGGACCGGACGCCGCTCTGGTCACCCAAACCGACCTGCCACCAGGACCGACAAGCTCGCCAGCGACAGGGACAGGGACGGGGACGGTGCGCGAGGCGGCATAAGAGCGGCACGTCACCACGGCGTGTGTGGCTGCGTCTCGGGAGCAGGACCATCGGTGTCGGCTTTTACTCGCTGATAATTAACGTGTCACGCTGCCACGCAGCGCTCCACCGCGAGCTGCGGCGCTCCACCGCGAGCTGCGGCGCTCCACCGCGAGCTGTGGTGCTCCACCGCGAGCTGCGGCGCTCCACCGCGAGCTGCGGCGCTCCACCGCGAGCTGCGGCGCTCCACCGCGAGCTGCGGCGCTCCACCGCGAGCTGCGGCGCTCCACCGCGAGCTGCGGCGCTCCACCGCGAGCTGCGGCGCTCCACCGCGAGCTGCGGCGCTCCACCGCGAGCTGCGGCGCTCCACCGCGAGCTGTGGTGCTCCACCGCGAGCTGCGGCGCTCCACCGCGAGCTGCGGCGCCCCACCGCGAGCTGCGGCGCTCCACCGCGAGCTGCGGCGCTCCACCGCGAGCTGCGGCGCTCCACCGCGAGCTGCGGCGCTCCACCGCGAGCTGCGGCGCTCCACCGCGAGCTGCGGCGCTCCACCGCGAGCTGCGGCGCTCCACCGCGAGCTGCGGCGCTCCACCGCGAGCTGCGGCGCTCCACCGCGAGCTGCGGCGCTCCACCGCGAGCTGTGGTGCTCCACCGCGAGCTGCGGCGCTCCACCGCGAGCTGCGGCGCCCCACCGCGAGCTGCGGCGCTCCACCGCGAGCTGCGGCGCTCCACCGCGAGCTGCGGCGCTCCACCGCGAGCTGCGGCGCTCCACCGCGAGCTGCGGCGCTCCACCGCGAGCTGCGGCGCTCCACCGCGAGCTGCGGCGCTCCACCGCGAGCTGCGGCGCTCCACCGCGAGCTGCGGCGCTCCACCGCGAGCTGCGGCGCTCCACCGCGAGCTGCAGCGCTCCACCGCGAGCTGCGGCGCTCCACCGCGAGCTGCGGCGCTCCACCGCGAGCTGCGGCGCCCCACCGCGAGCTGCGGGCGCTCCACCGCGAGCTGCGGCGCTCCACCGCGAGCTGCGGCGCTCCACCGCGAGCTGCGGCGCTCCACCGCGAGCTGCGGCGCTCCACCGCGAGCTGTGGTGTTCCACCGCGAGCTGTGGTGCTCCACCGCGAGCTGCGGCGCTCCACCGCGAGCTGCGGCGCTCCACCGCGAGCTGCGGCGCTCCACCGCGAGCTGCGGCGCTCCACCGCGAGCTGCGGCGCTCCACCGCGAGCTGCGGCGCTCCACCGCGAGCTGCGGCGCTCCACCGCGAGCTGTGGCGCTCCACCGCGAGCTGCGGCGCTCCACCGCGAGCTGCGGCGCTCCACCGCGAGCTGCGGCGCTCCACCGCGGCGCTCCACCGCGAGCTGCGGCGCTCTACCGCGAGCTGCGGCGCTCCACCGCGAGCTGTGGTGCTCCACCGCGAGCTGCGGCGCTCCACCGCGAGCTGTGGCGTTCCACCGCGAGCTGTGGTGCTCCACCGCGAGCTGTGGTGTTCCACCGCGAGCTGTGGTGCTCCACCGCGAGCTGTGGTGCTCCACCGCGAGCTGCGGCGCCCCACCGCGAGCTGCGGCGCCCCACCGCGAGCTGCGGCGCTCCACCGCGAGCTGCGGCGCTCCACCGCGCGCTGCGGCGCCCCACCGCGAGCTGCGGCGCCCCACCGCGAGCTGCGGCGCTCCACCGCGAGCTGTGGCGTTCCACCGCGAGCTGCGGCGCTCCACCGCGAGCTGTGGCGTTCCACCGCGAGCTGTGGTGCTCCACCGCGAGCTGTGGTATTCCAACGCGAGCTGCGGCGCCCCATCGCGAGCTGCGGCGCCCCACCGCGAGCTGCGGCGCCCCACCGCGAGCTGCGGCGCCCCACCGCGAGCTGCGGCGCTCCACCGCGAGCTGCGGCGCTCCACCGCGAGCTGCGGCGCTCCACCGCGAGCTGCGGCGCCCCACTGCGAGCTGCGGCGCTCCACCGCGAGCTGCGGCGCTCCACCGCGAGCTGCGGCGCTCCACCGCGAGCTGCGGCGCTCCACCGCGAGCTGCGGCGCTCCACCGCGAGCTGCGGCGCTCCACCGCGAGCTGTGGCGCTCCACTGCGAGCTGTGGTGCTCCACCGCGAGCTGCGGCGCTCCACCGCGAGCTGCGGCGCTCCACCGCGAGCTGCGGCGCTCCACCGCGAGCTGCGGCGCTCCACCGCGAGCTGCGGCGCTCCACCGCGAGCTGTGGCGCTCCACCGCGAGCTGCGGCGCTCCACCGCGAGCTGTGGCGCTCCACCGCGAGCTGTGGTGCTCCACCGCGAGCTGCGGCGCTCCACCGCGAGCTGCGGCACTCCACCGCGAGCTGCGGCGCTCCACCGCGAGCTGCGGCGCCCCACCGCGAGCTGTGGCGTTCCACCGCGAGCTGTGGTGCTCCACCGCGAGCTGCGGCGCACCGCGAGCTGCGGCGCTCCACCGCGAGCTGCGGCGCTCCACCGCGATCTGCGGCGCTCCACCGCGAGCTGCGGCGCTCCACCGCGAGCTGCGGCGCTCCACCGCGAGCTGTGGTGTTCCACCGCGAGCTGCGGCGCTCCACCGCGAGCTGCGGCGCTCCACCGCGATCTGCGGCGCTCCACCGCGAGCTGCGGCGCTCCACCGCGAGCTGTGGTGTTCCACCGCGAGCTGTGGTGCTCCACCGCGAGCTGCGGCGCTCCACCGCGAGCTGCGGCGCTCCACCGCGAGCTGCGGCGCTCCACCGCGAGCTCCACCGCGAGCTGTGGCCCGGGTGCGGTCAGACGGCGAGAGAGCATTATCGACATGCGAGCTGAGTGTTTTTCTCGGCCGGTTTTTGCCGATTGGTGCGCGTAGTTGTGCTGGGTGATGAGCAGACGGCGGCGGCGATAACGGCGCTCTGGTGACAATCAGCAGCCATCCGCCGCCTCGATACCGCCAGTGACGTACAGACACGGCGCATGCCTCCTTTACCACGCATGACGTCACCCCTGGCATGTGTCGGCGGCATGGGGAGAAACTACTGATAACGTCACAAAGGAACAGGCTGTGTTCTACTATGCGTCACAAACAAATCCTCTGATAAACAAGTGGAGTCATGTCGCCAAACATAAGCTTGAATCGCCGTTTGTTGAAGTCGGAGGGATTGTGATTTCATTGGGTGGAGAGCGAGGACTACTGCAGAGACGATGTGCTCAGTTGTTGCACGGCTTCTGTGGCTTGGGGTTGCGGGACAACGCGCTACTGATGCGAGGCTTCTGTGACCCCTAGAAGGTGCTTCGGTGGAATCAGAGCGGCCTCGATTTGACAGACTTTCACGGTTCAACTGTAGCCGACTGCTGACCACAGAGGTCGGGATCGGTAGGCGATCGGTCCAACATCCTGAAACTGTCCCGACTCCAGATCCTGGACTCCGGACGACGTGTCGCAGGTGCCGACGACAGTAGGCGGCACTATTTGTGACGTGCCGTGAGGCATAATTCGCATAATTAATTATTTATACCCACAAGCGACCGCATATTTATAAACGCAAAGCTGCCAGTCATGGAATAAATGCGGCATGACAGGTGATTAACTGAGGGCTGCCGTCGGACTGGTGCGACAACATCATCCAAGACTCTCAAAGACAAAGATCATCTCCAGAACTTCCATGTCTCCTCCTAGGTCGATCATTACAATAATGTCTTTGTTGATAGCATAGTTTCGGCAGAAAGACGACCGCCAAGAGCCCAAGACGGTTTGAAATTGTAACTGTATTGCAGCTGTTCGGCGCCCACTGCGCGCCAGCCGACGTTGTAGCCTTCACCGGAGCAGCGCGGGCCGGCCAGCCGGCGGGCGTTAGTTCGCCTCGTCCGCCACCGCGGACTGGCGCTGTCGGCGCGCCACTACCGCCACCTGCGCGTCGTAGTGCCGCCCCGGGCGACCGCTGGGCCCCGCGCGGCCCGTCTCACGCGGCAGCAGCGTACGCCAGCGCGCCGCTCAAGGTCACGCCAGTCAATGGATTTACGCGCGGCGTACAGTCTC
>JAXIVJ010010033.1:42500-48836 GCA_036785665.1 Chirona hameri
GAAAGAGATTTCCCAAGTACAGAGAGAGAGAGGTTGACGATTACCCAGCCTCTTGATCCAGTGAGGATCGATCCGCCGATTCGAGAGAGGACTTTAAGAGGGGACGACCGAGTATGGCACGGAAGACACTGTACCTGTGACAGGATGGGAGTCAGGTTGAGTTGTTGAGAGAGCTATAGGGTTGATCTGACCCTAGAGAATAGAGGTACGCCGTCGGTTCTTGACGTTTTTCCGGAGAAAGAGATGAGAGACGAATGAGGAAGGGATGGAATGCCTATTCGGACGAGTACGAAGATTGAGAATCGAGAGAGAAGACGAGTATTGTTAAGAGAAAGTAGCCATACTTTTATTGAGAGAGATGAGAGATTCGATGTTGCGGTTATGACCTCGAATGGTGCGCGATGCACGGAGTAGAGAGATGCGAGAGACGAGTGTTGACGGAGGAGACGCAGAAGGGAGGCTTTGAGACTGAGTGAAGGGGAGAGGCAACGGGGAACTGTCGAACTGGCCGACCCGAGAGGATTTCCGACTGGAGAGATGAACGACATCGGAGCGTCGACGTGAGACGCATGGCAGAGGAACAGTCTACTAAGACCAGAGGAATTATCCAGCCCAACTGAGAGTCAGAAGTTGAGAATTAGAGACAACTTGGATCTTGAGTCGGATGGCTAATCCGGGCCTTGAGAGAGAGAGATTCCGAAGAGAAAGAACTTGACGAGATAGATTCGTTTGGAATGAATGCGGAGAGTGTTGCAAGAAGGTACGACTTGAATGGTGTGCCCTGATGAGCGTCGAGAAGAGAAGGACCTCGCTCTTTTCTGCAGTTCTGAGAACGAGATGACAGAGGAATTGGATATGACACGATGAGGGAGATTCGAGAGTGAGATCTGCGAGACGGGTTGATGGGAGGAAAAATCGGTAGCGAGGGAGAATATGTTGCCAGATGGAATGAGTGAAAGAGGAGTAGATCCCGGAGGACAATTATGTTTGATTGCAACTCGAGAGACGTCGGCTGTGAGAAGGCCGACGAGATCGATGAGGGGTGGGTCGAGTTTGGCGAGGCCCGGTTGAGAGAGTAGAGAGAGAGAGTATGAGAGAGAGAAGATGCAGAGGAACGGCGAGAGTAGAAATTGAGAGGAGAGAGGAGAGTGAGGATGAGATAGAGAGAGAGTGAGAGAAGAGATAGAGTAAAGAGACGGGATTGAGGCTTCAATTGTTGAGAGAGAGAGAGAGAAGAGAGAGAGGAGAGAGATGGTGGAGTATGATGAGAGGAGAGAAGAGGATGAGAGAGAGAGAGAGAGAGGAGATGAGAGAGAGAGAGAGAGGAGAGATATAGATGGGAGTTTTCCAAGCCGTTGCAAAGAAGACTGGGTCGGCAGCAGTTACCCCCGCAGTTAGGATCCTGTGTTCGAGTCCCCGGCTGCTGAGGATACGAGCTCGGCTGATGTGAAATGGAACAGCTGACGGTGCGGACATTTTCTCCAAAAGCAAGACATAGTTCACACAGCAATCAAACCAGATCTTTGTTCGAATACGCTTATTTCATAGGCCCAAAATAAGACGGTTCTTGTTTTAATAGAGGAATTCCTGGAGTTTGGAGTGTGCGGGTAACGGGTAAACAATGTGGTTCGGAACAAAAAGCTCAGCGTCACTGTTGGGTCTCAATGAGCGCTTAAATGTCTTTTGTCATAGGCTACGCAATCGTCATTCGTAGTTTACTTGCAAACCAGAGTTGTGCTCAACTCAGATTTTCATGGTCGGCTTCGCCTCCCGGCCTCACATCTTCCTGGACCCCCTCCTCATGGTTGATCGGTGGCAAGTTACCGCTTGTCACTCAGATTCATCTTTGACTAGTAACCCCTCACGTTATAAGTGACTAATAGTGACTCTAAACAAAATTTAATAATCACTCACTTCCGGCACAAGGGTGATTACCAAAACTGGAATTACAAAAAACTGGCTATAAAGTTATCAATCACAAAAATAAAGAGCACAAGATCCAATTATGTTTACATCGTTTTGACCACAGCCCTCAAAATTAGTTTGGGGGCTGTGGTTAGTGAATGGTCAAAATCGACTCATATTGACCCCTGTTTGTGTTGGGCACAAACCATATTTCCAAGGGTAATTTCAAACAAGTCTAACGATTTTCGCCACTCTGCCTGAACATCTGCGAGCTGGGGGTACACCATCACCAACCATTGGACTACTCGCTCGGCTTCAAGGGTAACGACCCATTAATCATCGAGCCAACGCCAAATCACGGCTCCTATTCCAGAGACCAGGGCGTCGCTAGTAACAGTGCCATCCATACTCGGCGCCCTACTGCTGCCTGCACCGCCCATACTCTGCCTCCTGCGGAGGATCTGCCGTCCACTACTCCATACCCTCTGCTCTGCTGCGAGGCTGTACACATAGACGTCGCCACAGGGGTGATGAACGAGCGAGGCAACGTGCCCCCTGAACCTCCGACTGGAGGACACCCTGAGAAAGATACCAACCCAAGGTGATTTTTAGGGTAAGACAAAATGGAGTAGGTTGATAGTCCACATGCTGGCACGACGCAAATCTGTGCTTGTGTATTTATACAATTTCTAATTCTGACAAAAAAGGTAGATACACGTTTTCCGGGACAGATCCCCCGACCTAAAAATCCTGGCGACGCCACAGCTGAACACTCCAAATGCTCTGTCTGGGCCTGACAACAGTGCCGATGAATCGGTGGCGGCACGCCGGGCTGGCGGCGGCGACGTGGCGTTCCGATGTCGGACCGGTCCATTAGGGCCTCACCGGGTCGGCTGGGCGGTGGGCCCAGCTATACTGTCATTAGCTCGGCCGCGTCCGGTCAGAGCCCGCCACAAAAAGCCGCCTCGCCGCCGCCCGCTGGACGCGACACACCGCTGCCGGCGACACACGCGACGCGCCTCGGTCAGCATGATAACAACGAGTGCGCCAAACCAGCCAGGGTTTTCCGCGCCGGCGGAGGCTGACGTGTGTCTGTGTGTCTGTGGTATGTGTGTATGTGTTGTGTATGTGTATGTGTGTGTGTGTGTGTGTGTGTGTGTGTATGTGTGTATGTGTGTATGTGTGTATGTGTGTATGTTGTATGTGTGTATGTGTGTATGTGTAGTATGTGTGTATGTGTGTATGTGGTGATGTGTGTATGTGTGTATGTGTGTATGTGTGTAGTGTGTATGTGTGTATGTGTGTATGTGTGTATGTGTGTATGTGTGTATGGTGTGTATGTGTGTATGTGTGTATTGTGTGTATGTGTGTATTGTGTATGTGGTGTGCGGTCGTGTAGTGCGCGTGTGGTGCGCGTGGTGCGCGTGTGTGCGCGTGTGTGCGCGTGTGTGCGCGTGTAGTGCGGCCTGTAGTGTGCGCGTGTGTGGGGTCGGTCGTGCGGTGCGTATCGCGTGCGTGCGCGTGCGTGCGCGTGCGCGCGCGTGCGTGCGTGCGCTGTGCGTGCGCGTGCGTGCGCGTGCGTGCGCGTGCTGTGTCGTCGTGCGTGGCGGGCGTGCGTGCAGCGCGCGTGCGTCGTGCTTTGCTGGGCGGGCTGTGCGCGTGCGTGCGCGTGCTGTGCGCGCGCGTGCTGTGTGCGCGTGCGTGCGCGTGCGTGCGCGTGCTGGGCGCGTGTCGTGTGCGTGCTGTGCTGTGCGGTGCGTGCGCGTGCTGCGGTGCGCGTGCGTGCGGTGCAGCGCGCGTGCGCTTTGCGTGCGCTGTGCTGCGCGCGTGCGCGTGCTGCGCGTGCGCGTGCGTGTGCGTGCGTGCGTGGTGTGTGTGTGTGGTGTGTTGTGTGTGTGTGTGTGTTGTGTGTGGTGTGTGTGTGTGTGTGTGTTTGTGTGTGTGTGTGTGTGTGTGTGTGTGTGTGTGTGTGTGTGTGTGTGTGTGTGTGTGTGTGTGGTGTGTGTGTGTGTGTGTGTGTGTGGTGTGTGTGTGTGTGTGTGTGTAGTGTGTGTGTGGTGTGCGTGTGGTGTGATGTCGGGGCCGGCCGTGACCTAGCTGTGAGGTATACCGTCCCTGGCGGGCGTTAGCGCTGTGGGAACACGGCGGCACCTACAGGACGGTATACAACTGCAATGTGAACTAGTCCGGGCTGACATGAAATGCATCACTAGAAATTGACAGGTGTGTGCTCGCTTGCACGTGGACGATATTGTAACGTGCGCTCACCTCTGCAGCTCAGGCAGACTGCCGGTCCAAGCGCCGTCCGCCCGGTCCGGCCGGGGTCGGGGTCATGACCCGGGGCGGAAGCGCAGCTAATCAGCGGTCACCCGTCTAGACACGCGCTATGGGCGGTTGTATGGCGCGTTTGCGGGGGAGGCAGAAGTGTGACCGCCACAATATTAAATCAAAGGAGTAGGGTTATAGACCCACTGATTTCAGGGTTATCTATGACACCATTATGCCAGCTAGCGACCCAGGATTCACTCCAGGAGGGGCAATTTTTTGATCAGTGGGGCATAAGGTACCCCCACACAAAGAACTCACCGGATTCGGCCCACTATATTTTAAGATGGGGCAATATTATTCAACATTTTGTACTTAACAAAATTATCAAATGGCCCTCTGTTTCGCCCGGCGTCACGTTACCATGTCTGGGCGAACTGAAAGCTGAGTCTGCGCTGTCTGGCCGTGCCTGAGCCGGCCGAGTTGAGCAGCAGAATAGAGCAGGTCGGCAGGTCAGCACTGTGACAATCACACAGCTGGTGGGGACCGCCCAGGACTCGGGGGACAGACTAGTCCCACAGAGCGGCGCACGTGCTCCCCAAACCACCTCAGGGTCGGCGCCCGGCGTCATCTCACACCCCACCGTCTCCACTGTCATGTCCAGGCACATGAAGGACTGAATCAATCAGGCTCACCCCCCATGGCGGCTGGACCTGTTAAGCCTGCAGCCCGCCCGGCGGCTTGTCCCAGCACGTCCCCCGCCAGCGCACTGGCCGGCCCACTGACGTGTGTCCAGGCGTGCTGCGATAGACGCCGGTACGGCCGAGCTGGGCTACTCCCCGCCGGCGACGTCCCGTGAGGCCCAAGCGCGGTGGCTTTCTGTCATAGGTGAACTGAGGTTGGGCATGATGACAGCACGTTGTCTATGGACCACAGAGATGATGTCCTTCTGCGTCCTAGTACATTTCATCAGACAGTCCCCCTGGATTTGCCGTCACTGCAAACACAAGCAGAGGAACAGTACCACGGTACCGCCGTGGCCAGCGGCGCCGTCCTTCGCGCGAGCCCCGTTCGAACCAGCTCGGCTCGACCCAGCGGGCAGGCGCCGGTCCGATTCCAAAACCGGCGCCTGCCGTCCCGTTAGCCGTCCCCACACCCTCAGCCCTCGGGCGGCGGCCAGGTGAAGGACCCAGGCCGACCTGCAGGCAGCGGCGGCGGCGGCGCACGACACGGTACCTCTCCCCGCGTTACCCGTACACACCTCTCAGCTGGGCCGGGCTGGTTACGAGTCACCTCAGCCAGCGATTGAGCTGGCGCAGCTCGGCTCGCAGAGATGCAGCCGCGGTCCCCACTCGGCTCCTGTACCGGCGCCAAGGTCACGGCAGCGCGGCGAAGGTCGCGTACCCGCCCCTCCGGCGCTCCACATTTCAGTTGTGTGGCGGCGCAGTGAGTACGCTGCGCGAGGGATGAGCCAGTGCGCGTGCTGCGACACTGGTGACGCCTCTGAGGCCGACAGCGTCGCAGTGCGATCATAGGCGTAGGAACCGGGGGGGGGGGGGGGGCATGGCCCCCTCTTTTCCGCCCATTTTTGTTGGCTAAAATCTTCTCTTTTTTTTTTGCTTGGTGAGAAAAGGTTTTGTGATGGCAACTAATGTCGTCAAGACGAGAACAGCCCACAAATCTGCAAAGAAATCTGCCATAGGGGTTAGGTTCCTCTCAAAACGAGATCGAAGTTTTCACTCTTTCCCCCCCCCCCCCCCCCCACTTTTTGTGACGTTCCTACTAGGATAGTTTCGGACGGACGGTTGACCATGGTCTTGGACATCGTCGGACTTAAGCCCTGGCCTTGACAATATTTTCTGAAACTGGCACCACTAGTTCCTACGTCTCCTGGTGGCGTCGCACTGAATCCACCGAGTCGGGCAGAGCGGCGCCTCTCCGCCCCCGTCTCATCCCTGGCGGTCAGTGTCGCTCAGGGGGTGTCATGCCTATCTCTGTAACGTGTCCACCCTGTCCCATGACGTCACGGTCCCATGACATCACAGTCACCAGTTTCCACCAATGGGTGGCCGAATCGGAGCGTTCTGGAGACAGGCGCGGTCGCCATGTTTGTGTATACGGGCGGGGCTTGACCTTATATGGGCATGGGCCTTCCAATTTTGCATG
>JAXIVJ010010034.1:0-47500 GCA_036785665.1 Chirona hameri
TGAAGAAAATGCGTGCTACCGACGGACGGCATACCTACATGTGAGAGTGCTATACAAATTAATTCAGTATCTTTTTTTAATACGTGTTTAATTTTGTTTTTTCGAAAAGACAAACTGCAAATGAGTAAGCGTAAGAGAATTGTCATTTTTTTGCAGGAAAATGTATGCTATTAGTTAACCTTTAACGCCCCTGTAGGCCCATGGCGTCCACTTTGACGGCGAAAATGCCGCCCCCTGGGTCAGCCACCCACCCCCTTCGGAAAAATCCTAGTTCTGCTCTTGTGCATGTTCGAAGAAACGGCGCCCCAATTTCCCGGACAAAAATGCAACCCTGTTCCCCGAAAAAAAAAATGCGCCTCTGTTCCCTGGGAAAAAAATGCGCCCCTATTCCCCCACCAGTCGCTGTTGCCACGTCAGTCGCTGTTGGTGTTCCGGTAACACGAGCGGCGGACAAACACTGCCCGTGAGTGGTGCCATCGTCCGAGTGGTGAAGTCAGGACCGATCGCTCTTGGGAGAGTACTGCCTGATACGGCCGGAGAGTTAGCGACACACCTGACCTCTGCCAGGTCGGACGAAAGAAGACAGCTGTGTTGAGCCGATTACTGTCCCATTGCCTCGATCTGCTATCGTGAACCGATAGTTCCCGGGTGATTGTATCATATTTATAGACACTGGCTGACGGAACTTTCCACCAATGTGACGGATCTGCTATCGTGAACTGATAGTTCCCGGGTGATTGTATCATATTTATAGACACTGGCTGACGGAACTTTCCACCAATGTGACGCAGCCATTTGACACAAGCTCTGGGACTGGTATTCTCGGGTCGTGGAATGTCGCTCCCAATGCTATTCAGTATCAACTGCATGGAGGTTCTGCACTTCTCGGCAGCTTCCACGTCGTTACTGGAAATCGCGGCTGTTGAAGGCCAAGTTCGGCCGACCGGCATAGCCAGCTTTCTGTGAATGCAAACGATAGTATTTTGAAACACTTGAATATTCCAGCGTCATATCACCATCCTCAACCTTCTCGCAGGTGGGCTATTTGGACTGGAGAATCACAACATTAATTTGTGCAGCGTCGCACGCTTACCACATGTGACTTTCTCCTGGTTGTTGACTTTGTGACTTTCTCCTGGTGGTTGACGTTGTAAACGTTAAGTGCATTCAACAGATCAGCATGCGAAACAAAACTGTTTCTGTTTTCTCGACGGCAAAAATGCCGTCGCGTGAATGCAAATGCAAAATGCAAAAACAAACATGAAAAAACGTCATCGACGCATAAGCGCTTCCACTATATCAGAATGCAACATGTCAAAAGAAACATCGATTTTATGGGATTATCGAATGCCAGAGATCAGACTAAACAGTTAGAAGACCCGTGCCTCTTCCTGCCAGTTGTCCATGAAGGTCCGGAGAATGCAACTTGGCGCTAGCTACTTTAAATACAATGTTATACTGTGCCGCAAGGCATTAATTATTGCGGTACAGTCTCCATTCCAGGGAAAACAATCAGTAAATATTTCGGTGACATCTGTAGACTGATCGTGGTGTTAGACGTATCGGGACAAGTGGTAGACTGCGTCGCACCTCATACAGTATTGCAGCACATCATACGCATTTCCTCGGGAGAGATATCAATGAAAATCGTCCTACGGCAAGCATATGCTGATTACACATCGCTAGCTAAGAATTGATATCCTAGGGCCAGAACAATGTAATGATAATTTGACCATAATTGGCAAATGCAGTTAAAGGAAACCAGCCACTTTTCTAAATCGCTGTGAGTGTGATAATAAGGGGTGTTCGTACCTTGAAATGTTGAACATGGCACTGGTTTGACTAAATTGTCAAGATATACAACCCAAATAGTTGTTTTCGAAAGCAATATATTTCGAAAACATAGACTCGCATATTCAGTACAGATTGCAAAACAAAAGTGGTGCAAATTTCGAAAGTGGCGCCTGCTATAACATTGTGAGCTTTGACAGATGAAAAGAAGTGAACTGTAAAAGCTCGCACTTTGTTAAAATAATTTTGCATCAAATTAGTCAGTACAAATGTAATGGATATATAATCATTCCTTACATAACTTAACATTGTCCATGGCGAAGGGTTCGCTCGCTGATCCAGTAACGCTGCTTTTACCACATGCTTCCAGATAAAGCTTTTCGACACAGCGCAGAATGACAAGACATGACAAGATCAATTTCATTTGGCGGGAGAGTTTTTACATCCAAACGGAGTATACAGTAGGTAAGCGATGTCTTGACATGGCTTTCAACACTGCTATCTCATATAAAATTGCAATATGAAAGTAAATGGTCTCCTTTAACATTTTATTTATAAATGAATGTCCAAAATCAAACACTTCACTTGGGATGTTAGTAAACAGTTCAATTTCCATATAAAGTAAAAATTCATCCAATTTGTATTATTAAAGCATTCTAACCAGGGGCAGATCCAGAAAATATGCAGGGTGCAATTGCAGTGATGCCCCTACCTATACCCAAATATGAAAACTCAACGGATTTGGTCCACTATATTTTGAGGGTGCCCCTATTTCAGAATTTGTTTTTAATTGACAAAACGTTGGCTATAGGTATTTGCAATATCATTCGTACCCTTTATATCATTTAAAGTGCCGCCAATGATGCTAAAATGTATCATTTGTACAGTCAAGGGCGGCCCCAGACGGCTGATGAAGAAGGGTGGAGGGGGGGGGGAGGGGGAGTAACTTGACCAAGAAGGTAGTCGAGGTTCGTGACTGCAGGGGTGGTATCCGTTTTTTACAAGCAGTAAATCTTATGCATGCGATAGCAGTGTATCATATTGCTTTGTGTCTCGTGCGGACTTCAAAAATGTTCTTGAACTAAAAATAGGCAGTATTTTGCGAAGCTGAAGAAAATTTGTCACAAAAGCTGTCATTAAACTTAATTACCAATGGCATTTACGCAAATTGGATACCCACATAACTATTATTGCAAAATTTGAGGTTTTGAGCGGGCTGGAAAACGAATATTTGATATTGGAACCCAGGATGCAGGGTCAAAACGAGGAAATATGTCTGGAGCAAAAGGTAGGGTCAAGAGACATGTTCCCCCCCCCCCATTCAAGGCCAAAGGCCCCCATTTCCCCCCTCCCCCTGCGGCCGCCAGTGTGTACAGTCTATATTCGACCCTTTTGTACTGGAAAAGAACACTGAATGATTTGCGCCGCTTAGCGGCGCGGAATTCTTTAACTTTATTTTTTGGTCTGGATAACTAGGTCCTCAAAAATTCGATTATTTGCATTTAATTCATTCAAAAGTTAAATTCAGCCCAAGGGCACCAATGCAGCCACTCAGTGAGATTCTCCCACCTTAAAAACAGAAGGAATTTCGCCGCATTGGCACAAAAATGTGATATTTTTCTATATTTTTTTCTCACAGAATTATAATAGCTTGGGTGTAGTGGCTTACCAGTTTCAAATACGTTTCATGGATTTCCAACCATGAACCACATTATAAAAAAGCCCAAACGGCGGCCACTATGGGTTCGTTCGCGACAAAAAAACGATAGTCAACAAACATCCTGACATCGATAATTTATCAGGACGCACGTATGTTAAATGCGCCGCGAAGCGGCGCGTTTTTTGTCTCTAAATTTTACACCATTTCGCATAAAACGTGTACACCATTTCGAATAAAAAGGTGGGTTTTCAGCAATTTGATGGGGGCACCAGGGCATTGGTGCCCCGCCTCCCCCTCCTCCTGGATTCAAGGGGACACGGTGCCCGGTGCCCTCCCCTTGTTCCACCGCCTATGGAAGCGGATCCCGACTCCCTCAGGACCATCAGGGCCCCTCGAGTCCGACACGTTGTTGCCTCTGGTATAAAGGCACGTTGGTGCCCCTTCATGGCCCAGGGTACGGGAGGCCCGAAGGCGTGAATGAGCATTTTTTGTTTCATTATTTAGCAATTATAATTTAACATCATTTCGCGAGAAGAAGAAAAAAATCAAACAACCAATGCTTGTAATTGCATGGCGGCACCAGGCCATTATTTCCTTCTCCCGGATTCAAGGAGGCACGGTTCCCCGGTGCCTCCCCTCGCCCCACAGTGCCGCCTACCGGCACGGTGGGTGGTGTTCCTGGTACACCGACGCGGCGCCGTCGTGGCTCTGGTACTCCGGCGCGGTCGTGGCACTGGTACGCCGGCGCGGTGGTGCCCCTGGTACGCCGGACCGGTGGTGCCCCTGGTACACCGGCACGGTGGTGCCCCTGGTACACCGGCAAGGTGGTGCTGCTGGTGCACCGGCGCGGTGATGCCCCTGGTACACCGGCGCGGTGGTCCCCTTGGTTCACTGGCGCGGTGGTGCCCCGGGTACACCGGAGCGGTGGAGCCCCTGGTGCCCTGGCGCGGTGGTGCCCCTTCCCGGCCCAATGGGGGAGGTCATAACTCCCGTGCCCCCCCCCCATCCTGGATCCGCCACTGATTCTAACTCACCTAACCAATCCCTGAAGCAAAAATTGAATGCGAGTTTTAGCGGTTGGCATAAAGTTGTTAATAAATCATAAATAAATCATAATAATCATAAATAATCATAAATCATAAATCATAAATAAATCATAATATATACACGCCAGACTTCGCAAAAGCACTGCCATATCCTTAATATACCTACTAGTTTAAATCTAGTGTAAATTTAGTATGAAATCTTGCTTATGGTATATTTTCAGTATGAACTATAGAAAACTTCGGAGTACCTGAAAGTGAAATGCCCTGATTTAAAGGGATTATACGGGTTTCCGTCCTGAAAGGAAATGCACTCTTTTACACTTGTATGAGATTTAAACACGTTTAAAACATATACCATGGACCTCAATGCTCATTTAGTCCATTATTTCAGCAATTATCAGCGTTAAGACTTTGGCGTTTTTCGAGACTTGTATCAGATAACGAGTACTTGATCGGCATTACTGGCCATCACTTTCTTATCTTAGAATCTGCATCAAATTCGATGGTGCAGTAATCTGCGCGGTTGAGACAAAATAGCGGTTACGAACTCAGAAGCAAGCTGCCGCAAGAGGGTTTATTTTCTGTTATTACTGTGCACGTTCACCATAAAAATGGTCACGTGACCGTGAAGAGATCAATCCCAAATGGAGGCCAATTCCGCCCCCGGACACTTCTCCCGAACGGCCACCCCCATATCAATATAAATGAATTGAATTAAGCTTACCTTTACATGAAGGTAAACCTGAAATTGCGAAATTGTGTGAAATTGCTATGTAAACATATCGCCTTGATGTAAACCACCTTGGAAAACGTGATAATTCCTGCGCTCTTTGCCATCTGGATGACGATTATAGGAGTTACTAAATTAAAGACGCTCTAAGCCGGGCAAGTAATGCCATGCGTTGTTTCGTTTTTCATCAATTTTAGAGCTTTTAATTATCTGCAAGTTCTACACTGGATCACAAAAAGATTATTCAGATCAATTCTTGCGGGGCTCTTTATTACTACATACTGTACGTTCGGGTTTTGTGTTTTTTTGTGGTTTTTTTCCTTGCGGCGTTGAGTGTTGAGAATTTGGTGGTGGCGTATTATTTTTTTGGCATGAAAATTCATGAAAAATAGCGAATTTTATGGGAAAAACTAGGTAACTGCTGCTGTCGTTGGAAAAACACGTTTATTTTTATCATATATTGCTTATTGTAACCGGAAATTTGCCATAACTGAGGTGTTTTCATTCACATAAAAGAGATGGCTGGCTCTGCCTCAGCAAGTACTGCATAAAGTACGCGGTGGCATCACCGCGCACCACGAAATGTTCTTCCGTGCAGAAGGGGTAATTTCCATAAAGATGTGACTACCGTGGGACTTCTACCACCTTTATAAGTACGTTTTACTATGTGACTCAAATATTCTGGGAAAAAACGTATAATCCCTTTAACCCTATGCCCTGCGGGCGGCCAGAATTACGTTAACCTGCGGGGGGGCAGATTCTGACCCCCCCCCCCCCAGAGATCTCGAGAACCGCTCGGTGTATTTCGATGGGGAAAACGCCATTCGATTCGCCATGACAAGATATTCCTTTTTAGACCCCGACATGTTTGTTTTGTTCAATATTGGGGGGGCAGGGGTAAAAAATCCGAACATTTTGGGTGATTTTTGAAAGGTAATTGCGGCCATGTGGCTCGACCGATTTGCATTCCCCAAACGTTTTTGAGCTGCAAATGTACTGGTCTTTAATATATCGAAAGAAGAAAAAAAAACAGAAGAAAAATCATAGGCGTATTCAGGGAATGTAAAATGGGGGGATTTTCCGAAGAAAGAAAAAATGTGCTGTCCGTGATTGTTTGGGACGACATGAACGTCACATGTAGGCATTATATGCTGTAATTTGTTAAATTTGATATATTGCGCATAGGTGGATCCAGGAAAAAAATATGGAGCACCATTATGCGCGTAACGCTTTTATCATCTTACTAATTTGAAGTTGGACCTAATTTGAGGGTGGGTATCGCCTCTCATTTTTTATCCTGAGTGCGCCTCTGCCCCAAAAATATGTATAATCCCAGTATCAATGATGCATATTGCATTGAAATTGTTTCTGACGCATTTATTGCACTGCGAACCACGAAGGAAGTATGCGCCGCAAAACCGCATTCATAACACCCTCCTCAAAACAGGAGCCTGGAACCGCCTCTCCTGGACCGATTTTTTCGAAATTTTGACACAACATGCGCCATTTAATTTTGGGAAAAGTCACAAAGTTTCAGGACGCTAAGCTTAACGGTTTAGAAGCAGCAAGTGAAAAACCACCGGGGGGGGCAGAATCTGCCCGGCAGGGAATAGGGTTAAAGCAGATTGCTGCAGTAAAACTTCGTTCCCGAAGGATTTTGAAATATATCGTGAAACCTATTTCATTAAACGAAAACAATGACCTTTTGATTTATTTATCTGCATTATTTATTACACATGCATGGTATCAAATTGATCGTATCTCAATTTAAAAGTGAAATAACAACTTTGGGAAATACAAAATATGTTCTTACATATGGTGACGAACGGTATGAATCATCACTATCTCTGGTTTGAATATTTATTTGTAAACAAGTCATAGGGCCAGAAATGAAGTAAGTGCTCCAAGAAGCGTGACAACGTACCTGATTGGTCAATGAAACAAATCGCCGACACTAAATAGGTCGCCTTTGGGTGCATAAGTGAACTTCCGATTTAATTGCCATTTTGTCATTGTTTCATGATATTTTTTTAAAAAATGTGTATTTGTAATGATAAGCTTAAGCCTAGTACAGCACATAAAAAACAAAACAAAACTCCTAATGTTGAAAATTCATGAACCAATTTTTAAGAAAATGAGGGTCGCAACCACTAACTAGGCCGTCGTTGGGTACATACGTTAACTGCTAATTTGGTTGCCTTTTGATTCAATGTTTGTTGATCTGTAAGGGCATTAGGGCACATAATCACGATAATAAACAGATTGGAAGGCACATTTACATACCATTTCGTCAAAAAGCAATACCGGATTTTGGTGAACACCGGAATTCGTTACCAAGTACTTGAGAGTAGGTACCGGTCGTTAAAAGTGTGGAGCGCTTATCAACTTTAACTTGAATATCTTTCGGAAGGAATGTTTATACGCAAATGTAATAAATTTACAATATATTTTGGTCTTGTCTGTCGATTTCAAGTGATAACTCTATTTTTGTGGTAAAAGTTCACTATTTCCCTTTAACATATAATAAATAGTAAAAGCTTTCAAGGAATCCAGTTAAAAAACGGAGCGAGCAAGTGGTTCAACGCAAGCTATGCTTAAGTGCTTAACTAAGCAGGCCCGCCATGATAAATTATGTATCTCTAGAAAGGCATCTGCCACGGGTATGCGAAAGGTCAGTTGTCTGACATCTAGATAAAGCTCCAATCTAACAGGCGACTCGGTGTGGTCAGCAGGGGCACAGCCAGGATTTTGCGACGGGGGGGACGGGGGGGCTAACCGAAGTGGCCCCTTAGCATTGGCTGATGAACCTCCCCCCCCCAAGCCTTTATCAGGCTCGAAATGAGACCTTCCTGAGTCCACGATGGGCCTCATTCAGACCTGAGATGGTCCCTCTGAGCCGCGACTGGGGGGGGGGGGGTGTTTTAGCCCCCATAGCACCCCCTGGCTGTGCCCCAGGTGGTCAGGATGGGTATCGTGGCTGCTCTTCGTACTTCGAATAGTGACTAACCACATCTGGTACCACCAGACCGTATAATAATAAAAAAAATGGAGCATTTATTTCTACAGCGCGCCTGGCGCTCTATTGTCTCACGACTGTAAGGCGGAACTCGTAGCATGTCAGCCGTACTGCACACCTGTGTGACAGGTGCTGATCAGCATTCAACTGTAATGGCACCAGCTGTGACAGTCGAACATACGCAAGCTCCTATGAGATGTAGGGAAATGTGGGGGAATTCGGGCCACATGTGCTTTGACGTCACCTAGCTGTGTCATTTTAATGTGTATCCTCTAGTGAGTTTAGGGGGGGGGGGGGGGGGGGGTGATTTTAAACCCTTTTGTTTCTTCCTATGTTGCCGGTTCGTTTCAGCTATCATATTATTTGTTCAATTGCTTTACAATGAGATCATGTGAAACCTCGCGATTAAAAAAGCACGTGGTAATTTGGACCGCCCTGGTTCTAACTCTACAACCACATAGGCTCCATGTTTGTTTAGTAACGACGATCCCCACATCGGAATGGAAGTAAGCATGACCGATCATTGAGCAAGTATAACACATTGCTTGTGCAAAAAGATAGTTTTGTCACTGCACATTTGAAAATCGTGACTTAGCAGGGAGCAGACGGAACTTGTCTAAACATATTTGATCATCGGTCAATAATGATTTAGTTTATCCTCAACTCAATCTCGTGCGAATGCATGGTTTTATGCACGATAAAGGGAAATTTCTGGATAAACAAGTAGATGCAGTGTTGACTTGAACCGGAGTTTGACAATTATGTCACTTCCCCGTTTACATGAGTCTACCTCCTACTAACAAAAAACTTGTGACGGTTTCAACATATACCGGGTGGGCCCCCGAAAAACGTTCCCAATTTTAAGTATGCTTTTCCTAAGAAGTATTATAGGTTGACCGATGAAATTTTTACCATGAGAAGTTTAAACATTTGTATACGAGTGTACAAATCTTCGTTTAGTTACAGCAAATACTTTTTAAGATATGCTGCTGTCCCACTTGTAACCGACTCAGGGTTGAGTCATGAATCGACTCATGAGTCAGACATTTGTGGATGAGTCATGAGTCGAGTCGATGCAATAAAAAAAAACAGCACTTGAGTCAAGAGTCGAGTCGATTATTTTTTCTTTCTTCAATTTTCAATTTGTTTGAAACAGGACTTGAGTCAAGAGTAGTCAGCTCTTCGGCTGTTGAGTCAGACTTGAGGTGACTCAAATTTACACTAGATAAAATGCGAGTCTTCTGACGACCCCCCCCCCCCCCCCCCCCCCCCGGTCAACACAATTAAACTTGTGATGATGAGTAAAATTGAGTCGACTCAAATATATTTTTGAGTCGAGTCGATTCAATTTTTTAAAACAGCACTTGAGTCAAGAGTCGAATCGATTTTGAGTCAGTTCTTCGGCTGTTGAGTCAGACTTGAGTCGACTAAAACAAATATTAGTCGTTACAAGTCTGGCTGCTGTAAATCCAATGTGACAAATTTCAAATTGTCTTTGGCCTTTCCTCTTCTCGCCCGCGTCGATGTCGATGATTGAGCACGTGTTGTCACGTAAAATTGCGAAAGCACCCAAACGCATTACTTTCAGAGTGTACTGATCTGTAGTGGTAATCACTCTGCCCTAACATGTTGCTTACGCGTGACATGAAGAGCACAATTAGCCTCTGTTTATAGCAAAAAGGATGGCGCAGGAAGCGCCTGGTGAAGGAGGTTCCCAGCCTGCCCCCTGAAACCGTCAAACCATGAGTCGGTTCATCAAGAAGTTGGAGGCGACCGGGTCAGCTGAGCGTAAAACTGGGAGTGGCCATCTCCGATGTGCCTTAACGGACAACCAAAAGGAACAGAGCGAAGAAATAATCTGTTCCCAGGAGGACAATCCGGAACCTGAGCACCCGAGCCAACGAAACAATCACCAAGACCTTGGTCGTCTCGAGATCATCGGTACGACTCCACCTGAAGAAGACAAAATTGAAGGGCCTTTAAATGTCTCGTGTGCCAACAATGCCGGACGCCGTCAGACAGAAGCGCAAGACTGTCTGACAAGGGGGGCAAGCATATAGTTTTGCCCCCTCCCTGACATCTAAGGAGGCCCCGCAAAAACTAAGGGAGGCCCTGCAAAAAAATAACGGTGGCCCCCGGCGAATATACCTAAATACTGAGTGACCCCGCTCCTCGCTGTAATTCTCAGCCGAACGTTCCCCGCGGGGGGGGGGGGCAGCGGCAGCGCCACTGGGGGGGGGGGCAGGAGGAGCAGCCCCCCCCCCCCCTGTCGTCGAGCAGGGTGGGGGTAAACATATCTGTTTGCCCCTTCTGTCATTTAAGGAGGCCCCTCCATGCTTCAAATAGGCCCCATCTCGCAGGCCCCATCGCGGAGGTCACATGGGGTCCCTGGAAGACAGAGGGAGTCCTATGGAGGTCAGAGGGGCCTCTGAAGGCCAGAAGAGGCCATCTGGAAGCCAGATAGGAGGTCAGAGGGGGACCTATGGAGGTCAGAGGTGGGCCCCTGAAGGCCAGGGTGAGTCCTATGGAGGTCAGAGATGCCCCTGAAGTCCAGAAGCGGCCCTCTGGAAGCCATAGGGGAAGTGAGAGGAGCCATATGGAGGGCAAATGCCTTCTCAAATGGAGGCCCCCTCTCAAATAGAGGCCCCCTAAATTTCGACTTGACCCCCCCCCCCCCCCTGACAAAATCCGCGGGCCGCCCCTGGAGGGGGGGGGGGCAGATTTTGCCCCGGCTATTTTCCGAACTAATGATCGCAGCGGGATACGCAAGGTTCCACTGAGCGTGGCGCCGGTGGCGCACGTGCCGTAGTCTCTCCTCATCTCATTGACCCCGGTGGCCTTTAGTTTCACGGTCTCGGCCGCTACTCTTTATATTGTGTATTTGTGGCGATGTGAGAGTGTGTGAATGCGTGATTCATGAAGTCGATTCAGCAATTAGCCGCATCAGGTGCACAGTGACCTGGCCTATGCCTGAATCTGATTGACGGCGTGCACGGTGGCTTGTCCTGGTGGCCAACTACCGGCGTCTACGGAGTCTACGGAGTCCTGAGCAACACGACTACAACCATCGCCGCTCCAGTTTCTGGAGCGGACAAGCTAAGTACCTGCTGTCAATCGGGCCAGTGTTACACTGCAATAGTCTTCTGTCCCGGTCCCTCCCTTGACGGGTGAACGACTTCTGCGATAACTGCGATATTTATAACCAAATCATATCATATCAACATAACATTTTGGAATGCTTATACGAACCATGAACCATACGCGCCATTTATGTCTGAAATAGACAAGTTTGCATCACAAATTCACATGTTGATAGGTACTTGAATAATGCTAATTCAACAACATATCACAATTCACTTTCTTTGCTAACGCCAAAATATTTGTTTTCGGAATTCTTAGAGAACTGTCACTTGTCAGTTCACCCATGACTCAGTTACACTTAAAACATAGGCGTTTATGGTTCGATGGTTCGAGCGCGATTATTTTGTTAAACTCCACAACAATGACTTGGCAAGTTTCAATCATACAAATTTCCTACCGTGCTGATAGATCCTCAACTCAAATGTGTTGGGGAATTGAGTGAGGACTGTGATTGGTCCACATGCTAGCACTAGCTACTAGCAGTTCACAAGTTACTCTGGGAGTGTCACATATGCAATTTCTCCAAATGATTGATTAAACCAGTTAACTCGAAAATTCCATCCAAACTTTTTTTAATTTTGTGTGAGGAGTTTCAGGGCGGGTTTTAAAACAAGTCCTGCGCCCCGCCAGGAACGGAGGTTTAGTGAGAGCGTGATAGGGTTTAGTGAGCGGCATTAACCTAACCCTACAGCGTAAATAAGTTATGTGACGTCATAGCCGGGCCGCCGTGAATGCCGTCTATACTTGTCGTATCAAGGTCGGTCGTCGTCAGCTGGCGTGTCAGGCCGTTGTCATCCCAATGCCTATAAGGTGTTCAATAAATTATCCCGGTGACGTCACCGGATTATTACTTTTTTGGATCCCTGTGAGTTTCCTCATCATTAATATGAGGCTTGATACTTCTAACATACATTATTGATGATGTATTTTACATGTATGTCACTTGCGAAGTAGTGTTGCATATATTTAGCTTGCTATCCTGGATAATAAGTATCCCCTCGGTGACGTCATGCCAGACACTGCGCAGCAGGGACGATTCTACCTTATAGTTATGGCCTTGCTGCGTGTAAACAAAGTTTGGTGGCGGGCGAGGCGACGGAAGCGGCGATATATTAATTATTGAAGTTATAATTATTTATAGTGCAAAATGTCCTGGGGAAGACATACATAGTTACTAAATGTGATATTATCTATCGATTGGTAGGTATATTATAGGCATTAACTAATAACTAATGCCTAATGGTGTGCAGATGTCCAGTACATCGAAACATTTCATTGCTTGGTTACAACATTTTGGAATATGCAGTGAACTGTATTGAAGTTGAACGCTACACAATATTACATTTTGTGGTTGGGGTTGGCAGTGGGGGAGTTACATGTCCTTCCCTTACCTTCCCTTACCTTACGGTAATCAGGATTTTTAGGCCTCAATGCCTTTAGTACCCGCTCTCATCGAGCTCATGATTCCTGCCATGTCTCAGTCAGTTAATGTCCCACCACACATGTCTGTGTGGCAGTTGGTAGAGCGTCGGACTCGGAATCCAAGGGTTCCGGGTTCGAGTCTGGCTAATGGCGCAAGTCATTCGGTTCCCCGCCCCGGAGGGGAGTGGTTCTCCTCCCCACCCGCGGCGGCATATAGCTATAAGCTGGACTACGGGTGAGCGAGAACCACTCACCTCCCCCCCCCCCCCCCCTAAAAAAAAAACAATCCTCCTCGTCGCGGGTGCCAGTCACAATCCGATCACGGTACTGATCATCTATGCACGACGGACAAAAATCACAATGCGCTGCGATTTCTTTGATGCTGCACATGAAGTCGTCAAACAACTCGCCGGGGTCCTGCGCCCGCGAATAGAAGTCGCGATGGTCGAGAATCATGCTCCGCTGGCCACGGAGATGCGCCTCCATGGCGTCCAGCATCTTCGGTAGGTCGGCGTCGGGGGCGAGCTGGAGGCTGTACCGTAGCGTCCGCGCCCAGTCGTCATCCAGCGATGACATCATGACCGCCTTTTGCTCGTCGGCTGACATCTTGTCTAGGCGGGTGAGGAGACAGAAGTCGGTGAACTTCCGGCAGCAAGCGCCGAACTCCTTCAGCGAAGCAGACGATGTCAGGTACGGCGCCGGGATGGCGCTGGATGGCAGCCTTATAGGCGGCGTGGATGCGGCGACGGCTGGGCCGGGTGGACTGCTCACGGCCACGGTTGTGTCGCTCCGCGGGGGCGGCGACCGCTCCTGAACGGCCAGCACCCGCTCCAGCATGGAGGTGAGGCGCTCATCCCTCTGAGACGCCTGCTGCTGGACCGCGACCGCCATCTCGGACTGCTGCACCAGAAGTGCTGTGAGCCGCGCAAGATGTTCGTCACCCATGGCGAACGCACACTACACAGCACACGAGGTTCGATTGTCGGTATCGCACACTATCGATTAGCTACCGACCGCGCCATGTTCTGTTCGTCCCCGCTGGGCCAATCCAACACGCCGTTGAACAAAAAGGAATATATTAGCCACTGGACGAAGCTCTCGTCTCGAGCGCGTGAGCGTGACTGAGGCTTTGGGTGGCGCGCGCAGGCGCCAGCTGGCGGCACGTGCAGACGTCAGCTGGCGCGACCTTGACCTCAGGAGATCGGCAACGCAACAGTTGCTACCTCGCACGGCTAGAATGCGTGTGTCGGCATTGGCGGCACTCTAAAACGTGTCGCTGCACAATAGGGCACAATAGGGTCAGATATTTTTTTCTCTCGAAATTTACGTTGTCCTATAATTTTTTCCTTTGTGTTGGGCGTCTGTGAATACAACAATACAAAATGAAATAAAAAATGTCTAGCTTTGAGGAAATCGATTCGTAAATTTTAGTTTTTTGCCGTCCGGACTGACGTCGCTGCAAGAGGCTTGAGGGATCATAGCTTCACTGCTAAGTGCTATAGAACCACGACGCAAAAACAAGCGTGCTCCTCAGCTTCAGGACGGCTCAACGGCACTGGGTTATGAGGGGTCAGGTCAATTCATGACGTCACAGGTCAGGTGAAGCATGAAAAAAGAGCAAAATGTCCTATTTTACTGGTAAAGCTCGAGCGAAAACACAAAGTAACTATGTTTTCAATGGCGCAACAATGGTCAATCAATCCGCTCGTCGTCTCGCATACACGATGCATGTATGGCGGGCTTATGGTTGCTTTATACATTGTACAATACATCGTTGAACCATGCAACGTTGCTGCAACGTTTTTTTTCTTCTTCACGAAGTGCGTCCGCATTATTACAACAGAATGGGAGAAAGATAATGATGGCTGATGCGCTTTACACTTCTGTCTCCTGACAGTCTGATACGGCCAGTTCACAGTTCACAGATCAAGGAGAGCCAAGACATCCGCCTTTGTCTCCAGCTGGCTGACTGCCTTGCGACTGACTTCGGCGCACCGGATCCAGGCCCGACGCTTCTCTTGGTCGACCACAACCTGGTAGGCTTCGGACACCTTCTTGACTGCTCTCTCAATGCCCTGGGAGTGGCATTGCCAGGTTTCTGGCACGTGCAGTGGTGTTTCCCTGCAGGCCTGCACCTCCTCCGAGCTGAGACTGGCGGTCAACAGCGGCTCCGTCAGGCTCGGCCTCCCAATCGATGAGGTCGGCCAGCGTCTGCGCTTCGAAGTTCAGCGCCGGCGGACGATCCTCCTGGGCAGACAGCTGCCCCTCTCTCCTCCCCGCCTGAACTGCTGGTCGACAATTCCCACAGCGAAGGCTCTCTCTTCGCGGTCGTCCGAGGCCAGCAGCGTCAGCAGCAGCAACTCCGGGTGGGCGAACTAGGCGCTGATGTTGGGCCGGACGATGGTCTGCACTTCGGGCGGGCAAAACTCGGCGACCAACTGGACCTGTAAGCCAAGAACACCATTTGCGCTAGTTCTACAGTATTCATTGCACCGACACTGATCGGATATATTTGCGTACACTCCAGCGGGAGCGGTGTAATTGTGTTTGGTCGGTGAAATGGTCTGCAACCTCCCAAACCTCCCAAACGTTGTCCAAACCACATCATCAACTAGGCAACTATTTGTTAAAGGAAATTGTCCACCTTTCTGAAAGTTGTCAAAAATACGCTGGTTGTAGTCGAAAATATGAAGCCAGTGCGGCTGAAAACGATGGTGATATTTTTTTATCTCGAAAAGTCACTTAACTTTATACAAATTCAGTTTTTCAATTTGGAATGATGACGTCATTATTGAGCTATAGACCGCCGCTGATTGGCTGACAAAGTGGGATTGGCTGAAAAAGTGGCTGTCAACCAATTAGCGGTTGCACCAGCCTTGGTGTATTTTGAAAATGGTAAATTAAATTGCCTAAAAACGGTTAAGTTTTGGAAAAAATGACCTCAGTAATTTAGACATTTCAATAACGGCCCAAGATAATGGCTATCTCAGTTTAAAACTAATGCAAAGGTGAAACATTTCCTTTACGTAACGTTGTCTCGTACGACAGTTTGATCATACCAGCTTCAGCAGGAGTCGGGCGCCGTCGGTGACCTTGTGGAAGGCCTTGATCTGGAACCACTGCCTCAGGTAGAAAGCGACGATGAACTCGCAGATGAGCTTGAGTTTGTCGAGCTCTCGGCCCCTCAATATGCATCTATCCGCTTCCATTATCAGCCAGGGGAAAATCCATACGAGTATCCTCATCACTGCTTCCTGTGCCTATGTGTCTCCCCTCACCAAAGATTGCTGGACCTGTGGACGAGAGACCACGGCCTGAGGGGCCGAGAGCTCGACCTCAAGGTCGTCTGCGAGTTCATCGTCCGCTGTCTACCTGAAGTGGTTCCAGGTCAAGGCCTACCACAAGGTCACCGACGGCGCCCGACACCTACTGAAGCTGGTATGATTATGATAAAACTGTTGTACGAGACGTTTCTTAACAAATAGTTGCCTAGTTGATGATGTGGTTTGGACAACGTTTGGGAGGTTTGGGAGGTTGCAGACCATTTCACCGACCAAACACAATTACACCGCTGCCGCTGGAGTGTAAATTCTCAAATATATCCGATCAGTGTCAGTGCAATGTATACTGTTAAACTAGCGCAAATGGTGTTCTTGGCTTACAGGTCCAGTTGGTCGCCGAGTTCTGCCCGCCCGAAGTGCAGACCATCGTCCGGCCCAACATCAGCGCCTAGTTCGACCACCCGGAGTTGCTGCTGCTGACGCTGCTGGCGTCGGACAACCGCGAAGAGAGAGCCTTCGCTGTGGGCATTGTCGACCAGCGGATCAGGCGGGGAGGAGAGAGGGGCAGCTGTCTGCCCAGGAGGATCGTCCGGTCGGCGATGAACTTTGAAGCGCAGACGCTGGCCGACCTCATCGATTGGGAGGCCGAGCCTGACGGAGCCGCTGTTGACCGCCAGTCTCAGCTCGGAGGAGGTGCAGGCCTGCAGGGAAACACCACTGCACGTGCCAGAAACCTGGCAATGCTACTCCCAGGGTATCGGGAGAACAGTCAAGAAGAAGAAAGTGTCCGAAGCAGTGTTCGTCACGGGCCCACCAACCCCCAGCCCGGCCCGGCCCAGGCCCATGAACACCAAGCCCAGGCCCGGACCAGGCCCGGTCAAATTAATAATGTTGAGGCCCAGGCCCAGTCCGGCCCGTTCAGATTAAGCATATCATTATTTTCACAAAATGTGCAATAATTATCCTAGCATATTTACTTGTATACTATAAATGTGAAACAATGAACCAACTATGCTAAACAAAAAGACAACAAAAAAAATGGTTAAAATGGTTGGCTGGTTAAAATATTTTTGAGCTCTGACCTGAGCTTGTGCGACGTGCGCATTACTTCAAAATTGTCAGGCCCAGGCCCATCCAGAGCCCAGTGATTTCCTTAAAGTTGAGGCCTGGCCCAGGCCCAGCCCATGACCCATAGGGCCAGCCCAGCCCATGGTGAACTCTGGTCCGAAGCCTACCAGGTTGTGGTCGACCAAGAGAAACCTGGATCTGATGCGCCGAAGTCAGTCGCAAGGCAGTCAGCCAGATGGAGACAAAGGCGGATGTCTTGGCTCTCCTTGATCTGTGAACTGTGAACTGGCCGTATCAGACTGTCAGGAGACAGAAGTGTAAAGCGCATCAGCCATCATTATCTTTCTCCCATTCTGTTGTAATAATGCGGACGCACTTCGTGAAGAAGAAAAAACGTTGCAGCAACGTGGCATGGTTCAACTATGTATTGTATAATGTACTAGCTCGGGTACCCGGCGTTGCCCGGGAAATTAAATACCTGGCGGCGTCTCATCGGGCGGCTCCTCGGACGCTTAAACAAATGTCTGGTAGGATAAATGCACACTTGTTGTGTTGTTCTTAACAAATTCCACGCTTTGAATGTCTGGTAGGGTAAACTGAAAGAATGGACTTTTCTTTTCATACAATACAACCCTGGTGTGTTGTTCTTAACAAATTCCACGATTTCACAATTTACTTGATAAAAAAAAATCCACGCTTTCACAATTGAATGTCTGGTAGGGTAAACTGAAAGATTTGGCTTTTCATGCTATCAGAAGAACACTCAACCAAATAAAGGATTAATAATATTCAACCAAGGTAGGTAGTAGGTACCTACGATTCAACACTGAACACACAACCCTAGCCGCGCTAAGCGTGTTGTTTTTGTATCAGTAACTGATTCAACACTGAACACTGTTCTTAAAACTAACACTGAACACCACTTAAGACTTTCAAAATCTTATATTATTGATTATAAGATATCCGTCCGTCCGTCCGTCCGTGCGTGCGTGCGTGGTACGTGGAAATCAAATAACGTAACGATCATACACAAATCGGCAAATAACTCAACAACCGTTGTAGATAGGTGCGTGAAATGCAGGTCCGGTGTCAGAGGTGCACTATCGTATCAAAATTTCAACAAGATCCGACATACGTGTCGGCCGCTGTGTCGGCGACAACAGTGTCATTGGTTTAACATAGGATACGGCCAAATTCACAAATCGACGAAAACGAGCAAACGCGCGTCGATCCCGGGCCGATAACTCTCAAACCAAGGGTCGCAGCGACATGCGATAAACACAATTCGACAGAACGTACATTGGCCTGGCGTGTCACATGTCGTCCAGAGCAAAGCTTAGTTGAAGTCGAAAGTTATGACAACTTACATAAAAAGCGGCATTTTAGTATTTAAATCGGTACTCGGAAACTGTTTAACATAGAACGCTGAGACTTCACCACTTTGCAGGCAAAGGTACCCTCTTTAAATTATATATTTAACACAAAGCTGTTTGAGTAATATTTAGGCAGGCTGACAGGCGTTGCAATATTTTTGCAATATTTTTTTCACCATTCTATTCTTACCAACACCGTAAAGGATAATACCAAGACGAGTTTTCACAACAACAACAACAAACAAAAAACAATATACACCCGTATAGCGCCGTCTTTACTGACCACTATCCACCAAACATATTCCGCTTCTAGCTAATAGATAACTTATGATGAAGACAAACGTGAATAATTCCTGATGCTAAGACGCGGACTCGCCGAGACTTGCCAGGCGACGGCGTCGGCCGGGATTAGTTTACCGTCCGCCGCCAGTGGCGCTACCTGACGGCCAGTGACCATGGCCGGCGAGCGTGAGTTCCCATGGTCGACAGCGGGCGCCTTTCACAACATATAAATCGGACCGGGAAATGGGCAGCGAATGAATTGGCTGGATTTATATTAGCTGGCTATATAAATAAATGTATCCTATGCTATCCACCTAAAATATTCCGCCACCGGCTAATAGTTAAGTTATGAGGAATACAAACGTAAAATATTGATTAAAGGGATTATACGGGTTTTTCCCAGATTAATTGAGTTACATAGTAAAACGTACTTATAAAGGTGGTAGAAGTCCCACGGTAGCCACATTTTTCTGGAAATGACCTCTTCTGCACGTAAGGACATTCCAAAGTGCGCGGTGATGCCACCGCGTTTTTTTCTGCAGGACCGGCTGAGGCAGAGCCAGTCATCTCTTGTATGTTAATAAAAACACCGCACTTATGGCATATTTCCGGTAAAATAAGCAATATTTGAAAGAAAATAAAGTTGTTTTGTTCCAACGACAGCAGCAGTTACCTTGTTTTCCCATAAAATTATATATTTTGCATGAATTTTCATGCCAAAAATGAATACGCCACCACCAAATTATCAACGCTAAAGGCCAGAGAAAAGAAAACCACAAAAACACAAAACCTCAACGAACAGTGTGTAGTAAAACAAAGTCCCGTCAGTTTTGAATTGCATAATAATTTTGTGATCCAGTGTAGGACTTGCAGATAATTCAAAACTCTAAAATTGATCTTAAGATAAAAGTGGTGGACAGTAGTGCCAATCAAGTACTCGTTATCTGATACTAGTCTCGAAAAAACGCCCAAGTTTTAACGCTGATAATTGCTAAAATAATGGACTAAATGAGCATTGAGGTCCATGTTATATGTCTTAAACGTGTTTAAAGCTCATACAACTGCAAAAGAGTGCATTTACTTTCAGGACGGAAACCCGTATAATCCCTTTAACACTTTAACAATTGACGCCCAGCTCTACGCGTCGTTGGTGTAGTGGGTAGCATTGCTGATTACAAAGTGAGTGAAGCGGGTTCGATTGCGGCAGGCGCCCAGCTTTTTTTAACGGGATATCAAGTATTAAAATATAAATTAGCTGGCTATACAAATATATGTTTATTATTAAAATAAATACCTAAATCAGACCGGTTAATGTGCATGGAACGTATTGGCTGGTTATGCAAATTAGCTGGTTATATAAATAAATGTTATATACATAAATGGTGTTATTAAAATAAATACCTAAATCAGACCGGTTAATGGGCATCGAACGTATTGGCTGGCTATATAAATTAGCTGGTTATATAAATAAATGCTATATAAATAAATGGCTATATAAATAAATGGTTTGATTAAAATAAATACCTAAATCGGACCGGTTAAAGGGAAATAATGACCTTTTCCCACACAAAAAAATGGAGTTAGCACTTGAACTCGCCAGACGAGACCAAAATATATTGTAAATTCATCACATTTTGCATGAAAACTTTCCTACCGAAAGATATTTCAAGTTATAGTTGATAAGCGTTCCACACTTCTAACGATCAGTACTTGCAAGTACTTTTGGTCCTCATCAAACTGCGGGCTTTTCCCGTATTGTTTTTTTACGCAATGGAGTGAAAAATATATTGTGTGTTCTGCTTGTTGTGATTATATGCTCGGCGATCTTCTAAAACTAACCGCGATTGGAAAAAGTGGCAATAAAATCGGAAGCTAATCGATGCACATCAACGGCGGCATAGTTAGTGGTTGCGACCCTCAATTTTTGAAAATCGATTCATTTGTTTTCAACATTAGGAGTATTGTATAATTTGTCTGTGGCTGTATATAACACTATGCTTTATATTATCATGAAAATAAGAATTTTTCCCAAAAAAAACTAACAAACTAACACAAAACTGGCAATTAAATCGGAAGCTCATCGATGCACATCGACGGCGACCTATTTAGCGTCGGCGATTTGTTTACAAAGCAATTGTCATGCTTCTCGGCGCACTTAACCATTGTGGCGAGTTGTTCTTGATTAGTATACCCAAGTCCCGTAGCAGGCTTTGTTAATGACGTCACTGGTGCCATTCTTGTGTAGCATTGCAAAATATATCTTATTTTGAGTTGAAAGCTAATTAAAGACTTATTCAAATTATTGTTTTTAAGTTTGAATTTTCTTGTTAATCATTATTAAAGGTATTTTATCACTGTATTTAATAGTAGTTGACACTTCAGAAACTTATGACGTAATCATATTGTATCCAATATGCATTTCCCTCGCCTTTTGCTATTGTGGCGCAGTGCCGAGTGCTTTGCGAATACTTGCTTGCCTGGGGTTCAATTCATTCCGCCCTTATTTTATTCGAGTTGGTATAGTTTGCATGTTGTTGTTATTCATGACTTATACTGATAGTCAGTCATGCATCACGGATGCTTCACGGATTGCTTCACGGATCAGTTTGATCGGAAACGTCACAGAGCCTCCAAAAATGCCACACTCGATGTAAACAATGCTAGGGAAGGACGAATTTGCCAATGACCTTCATGAAGTACACAAGGTACTTGTTTGGTATTTTTTCCAAACTTACAACTTTGAATTTGGGAATAATTTTATTTAATTCTTAAATTTAAATAAAATAATTTTAAAACCATAACGGTAGCCTAAGAAATTGTTGCTAACAAAATACAAAGGTCATTATTTCCCTTTAATGGGCATCAAACGTCTTGGCTGGCTATATAAATTAGCTGGCTATATAAATAAATGGCTAAATAAATAAATTGCCATATAATCTTCAGGCCATCTAGTCCCTTATTATTAATTATAAGATGTCCGCCCGTCCGTGCGTGCGTGCGTGCGTGCGTGGTACATGGAAATCAAATAACGTAACGATCATACACAAATCGGCTAATAACTCGACAACCGTTGCAGCTAGGTGCGTGAAATTTCCACGCAGCTCCGGTGGCAGAGGTGCACCATCGTATCAAAATTTCGACAAGATCCGACATACGTGTCGGCCGCTGTGTCGGCGACAACTGTGTCATTGGTTTAACATAAGAAACGGCCAAATGCACAAATCGACGAAAACGATCAAACGCGCGTCGATCCCGGGCCGATAACTCGCAAACCGAGGGTCACAGCGACATGCGATAAACACGATTCGATAGAGAGTACATTGGCCTGGCGTGTCACATGTGGTTCAGAGCAAAACTTGGTTCAAGTCGAAAGTTAAGACAACTTACATAAAAAAGCAGCATTTTCAGTATTTAAATCGGTACTCGGAAATTGTTGAACATACAACGCTGAGACTTCACCACTTTGCAGGCGAAGGTACCCTCTTTAAATTATATATGTAACACAAAGCTGTTTGAGTAATATTTAGGCAGGCTGACAGGCGTTGCAATATTTTTGCAATATTTGTTTGACCATTCTATTCTTGCCAACACCGTAAAGGATAACACCAAGACGAGTTTTTACAGAGAAAAAAAAAACAATATACACCCGGATAGCCCCATCTTTACTGACCACTATCCACCAAAAATATTTTGCTTCTAGCTAATAGATAACTTATGATGAAGACAAACATAAATAATTCCTGACGCTAATAACGCTGCCTCAGCGGTCTGCGGGATCCGCGTGTGACCGGCCCGTAGTTCAGCCGCAGCCGGCAGGGGCGCTGATGGACTGCAAGCGTTGAGTTCAACAATGAACGCATGACTGGCGGGACGTGGGACCTCCGTCTGGGATATTTTATTGAAGCCGGATGACATATTTCCGGCAATTAAACGGCTAAACTGTGTAGATACTGTGAACGGCATGGGACTTGGGAGAAAGACGAGGAACAGAACGAAAATGGTTTTGCTCAGTACGTGTCAAGTTGTATGCAGTAATGTGCCCGTCGTTGTGTTTATGTCCTAAGTTTGCCTTGCAGTTCTGTCCAAATCGCTTCCATAACATATAAATCGAACCGAGAAATGGGCAGCGAACGAATTGGCTGACTATATAAATTAGCTGGCTATATAAATGAATGGTTTAAATACCTAAATCGGACCGGTTAATGGGCATCAAACGTATTACCTGGCAATATAAATTAGCTGGCTATATAAATAAATGGCTATATAAATAAATGGCCATATAAATTTCAGGCCATCTAGTTTACTTGAAAACTAAACCTATTGTGTTGTTCTTAACAAATCCCACGCTTTGAATGTCTGGTAGGGTAAACTGAAAGACTGGACTTCTCATACAACCCTATTGTGTTGTTCATTCCAAGCTTTCACAATTTACTTGAAAAACAAATTACACGCTTAAACAAATGTCTGGTAGGGTAAACTGCACATTACCCCGGACACCTTGATTCAACACTGAACATTTCACGATGTACTTGCAAAACAAATTCCACGCTTAAAGAAATGTCTGGTGGTAAAATTCCACGCTTAAACAAATGTCTGGTATGGTAAACTGACATTACCCGGACACCTTGATTCAACACTGAACACTGTTCTTAAAACTGATTCAACACTGAACACTGTTCTTAAAACTAACACTGAACACGACTGAAGACGTTCACAATTTACTTGGAAACTATCACTTGTTGTGTTGTTCTTAACAAATTCCACGCTTTGAAAGTCTGGTAGGGTAAACTGAAAGATTGGGCTTTTCATACAACCCTAGTGTATTGTTCTTAACACATTCCACACTTTCACAATTTACTTGAAAAACAAATGCCACGCTTACACAAATGTCTTGTAGGGTAAACTAGCATTACCCTGGACACCTTGATTCAACACTGAACATTTCACGATGTACTTGCAAAACAAATTCCACGCTTAAAGAAATGTCTGGTGGTAAAATTCCACGCTTAAACAAATGTCTGGTATGGTAAACTAGCATTACCCTGGACACCTTGACTCAACACTGAACACTCTTCTTAAAACTGATGCAACACTGAACACTGTTCTTAAAACTAACACTGAACACCACTGAAGACTTTTACAATTTACTTGAAAACTAACACTTGTTGTGTTGTTCTTAACAAATTCGACGCTTTGAATGTCTGGTAGGGTAAACTGAAAGATTTGACTTTTTGTTCTTAGCAAATTCCACACCACTGCAGACTTTGGAAAGGTAAACTGTTGTTGTTGTTGCTGGCTTAGGACGTGTAGCCGTGAGGTAGGGTAAACTGAAAGATTGGACTTTTCATGGTATCAGAATAACACACAACCCAATAATACTGGGACACAACCCTACACTCACAACAGCCCTGGAGACCTTTTTCTCAAAGGGTCTCACAAAATACCTTTTAAAGAATGAGAGAAGCGTGTGGATTCTCGCCAAAATATTAAAAGGGTATTCGAGACGCAAAAGGACGGACCAAAGGACTCATCGAGACTCTTTACGCTTAACACGAGACTTTTAAACGGTGTCGGCAGAGAATCCATACGTCACAAAGTTCCCGGATGTAAGTGAGACCCTAGATGGTTATCAAAGAATGACGCAGGGTGTCCTTGGAGTCCTTTTTGGGAATTCGCGCGGGAAAATGTTGCAAGCGCGGCCGCCATGAGCAATTCAGCTTCTCGCTCTTGGTTGCGGTCGGGATCAGGATGCGCTGATATCCGTTTGAATGGTAAGTAGATACCTTTAAATTGCTGTTTAGTGTTTAGTGCTGTTCAATTGATGTTAACTATGACATTTCTGTCTTGACTCGCAATAAACATTTTCGATTGGTGTGTAAAACTTGAACTGAATCAGAATGGCAAATGCCTGAAATGAAGAAAACCTCTAGCTTGATTGAGCTGTGCTGTTTGGTCTGTTTGCCACCAAGTTGGTTCCTAAATTATAACATACAAGTATAGGTAGGAAAGCCTAACTCCCAAGGGCCAGGGGTATATACCTACCTTTAGCCTTTAGCTACCTCTGTAAATGGGCTTTGCCATGTGCAGTCATACAGTGATATCTCAAGCATTTGTTTATTTAACAGAACAGTGGCACTTCAATGTAGGGTGGGGTTAATTGCCTTAATGCCTAACATGTCGCATCACCAAACATTTTAATGCTGCTCATGATGTTCCACATCAGTGATCAGTATTCAAGGGTGCACCACGCTCTAAAAGTTGGGGTGGGGGGATGGAGGCCTTCTGAAGTCAATTCTTTCCATGCAACGGCCATAGGCGTAATGTTAAAAATCCAAAAAGTTAAAGGGAGTGTGTCTACTCACATCGGCCATATGGAGTTAGGCACATGGGATTGTAGAGCAGATTTTTCTGAATTAATCCATATCTGAATTTCTCCAGTATAACCCTAGTTGCTGAGATATTCTGTTTATACCAGCAGAGGGCTGTAAGACCAAAGTTACCGGGTTTCCCCCAGCCTACATCCACCACTAGAATTTGATGCAAACTTGCCAATGTATTGATAGCGTAAACCAATCACATTTTGACAAAACAGCTCGTGAGCGCTGATAGCAGCTTTCGAACAGAGCCCCGGTTCTGCTTCGACTGTGTGTATATAATAACCGTATTGCTGATTGTCTTACGTGCGCCAATTTCGTTTCGTGTTCGCCTTCACCATAGTGAAAATAACTTCATCGATATTTATACCGAAGTAAGTCGAAACAATTAAAGCGAAATTGCAATTATCGGAGGCTTATATATGAATTTTATCGCATTAAAACGTGATAACAACTGCTACTTGTCGTAGGAAAAATGCTTTTGGCAATACAAAACAGTAAACACACTCCCTTTAAGGGGAACACGTCCCCCTGTAGCGGAGCCCATGGTGATAATCAAGCGATTCACCGCACAAATAATAGATGCTTCCCACTAATTTAGGTGTCATTCGATAGAGAATAGCCTAAATAGCATATATGCATGCACCCATCACAATCTAACAACAAGAAACACTTAAAATACAAATATTTAAGAAACTCACCGGAGCTTCCAACTTCTGACGACAACAGTGGCAGTTGTTTATCATACACAAGGTTTGGAAGTCAGCTTTTGATCTTGGATGGCGATTGGCAAGTTTATACAAATGACGTCACAAGTGCTGATTACCAGATTTTTTAAATATTAGGAGGCTGACCCAATCTCCATCACGTTCACATGAAAGCGCCCCGAGCATAGCGCAGCGTTCTCGTCAAGTTTAAAAAAGATAAGTCGACCCAATGTCACGCAGCGAGCGGAGCAAGCATTCAAATCTATCACCCAGCTAATCCTAAAAAATGAAAAAAACACTTATGATGTCATAAAGGATACAATTCACATCGCCACAATTTGTTTACATTCAATCAAGGCCATTCATTCTTCAGTTGTCAGTTGCGCCGGAAACGTGCTGGTCTGCGTTGTTATCTCTGGTTAGTTTTTAAAATAATCTTGTTTTTAATTTGTCTAGGTTTTATGTTATGCTGTGTGAATGCATACATACTATTAAGGAAATTCTCTATCAAATAATGACATCTATAATAACGGGAATGAGTAACAAAAAATAGGTGAGGTGAATCGCTTGATTCCCACTGAGCCCATGTCAGTAACTATTGTCTGCATCATGTGTAGTTTGAAGACGTTCAGTGATAGAATAGATTCAGAGTTAAAGGGAATAGTCCACCTTTAACATGGGGTTTTGATCTGAGATAGCAGAATTGTATCTTGACTATAGTAATTAGTAACCACATGATATAAGCCTCATTTGTACCAAAATGCTACCTAGACACCTCTAGAGAAGAGTTTGTTTTGAATTGGCAGGTTTTTGCCAGATGGTCGGTGTTGAGTGTTTTGCCAGGTGCACTGGTTATCTAAGATGCCCTCTGACATTGGATCCCTTGGCAGCGGTGCCAACACCTGAGCATCCCGCCCGGTCTGTCAGAGGCTGTCATTCTTTCAAGGTCGACACTTCCCTTTAAGGCAGTTTACCCTACCTAGTACCTACCTACATTTGTTGGCATCTGTGAGGTAGGGTAAACAATGTTATAATTTTTAACTTGCTCTTATTGAAAACTTGACATGCTATTGGCAATTAAGTGTGTCAGTATTGCCTATGCATCTTCCATAGAATGTTGGGTAATCATAAAGCAGGCGTCACAGGAGCTTCCATATGTTGCAGCGTAGAAGTCTCTAACATGGTTGTAGGTTGTAGGTTGTAGGTTGGGTTCGGTTAGGTTCGGTTAGGTTCGGTTAGGTTAATAGGTTAGATATATATATGGAAACTCCTGTGATGCCTGCTTTATGATTACCAAATGTTTAGACCGTGTCAAAGTTAGATTAAGTGGACTTCAATTATGTGCCTATATGAGTATTACAATATTTGTACTTCAGCTATTTTTAGTTTTAGCAATCTTGTTTTTATTTTCTGGCTGGGCTACACTTTCTAACAATGTTAATATCACTTTCACATGGTTGAAAATTGAAATGACAGTCATCAATGCAATGTTGAAAGTCTGCTTCTCTAACTGTCTCTGTCTTCAGACTTAACATGCTATTGACACTATGGGCCTCTTCTTGTCACTCCTCCAGCCTCCTCAAAGCTCTTCCAACCTCCTCAAAGTGTTTCCATGGCTCCTCCAAACCTCATTGAAGCTCCTCTGAAGCGGGCAAAGCCTGAGTCGAGGCTCAAAAAGATCCGAAAGTCAGGGGCCAGCACTGGCACAGGCCCAGCACATCTGTTGGTAAGCCCAGCAAAAAGCCCAGCTATTATCCTGGAGCTATAAAAGCCCAGCACCAAGCCCAGCAGTGTATCCCTTCAACACTAGGTTGTCTGTGCTGAGCCCAGCATGCAGCGTCCCAAAATTTGTCAATTTGGGTGGGAAATGACACCCAAATGTGAATAATTTTCCACTCTCACTTCCCATTTAGGAGTGAATTTTCCACTCCCAAATTATGAATTGTGGTTTCTGACATAAATATTGACTAAAAATACATTATTTCAACGAAAACTACTGCTTTTCAGATTCAAAACAAATCAATATTGCACCATTTTCTACATAATTTTCCACTCTCATGGTCTTTTTTGGCTCGGATTTTCCACTCTGACACCCGAACAAAAATGGAATTTTGGGACACTGCCAGCATGAGCCCAGCAAGATCGAGTTCAGACCGAGTTGAGACCCACAGAATCTGGCCGCCGGGCCTGAATCTGGGCCCAGCGCTGGGCCGCTGGGCTCCAATTTTGCATCTCTAGCTCAAACCTCCTCCAACTTCCTCTGTAATGAAAAGTAGTTTTTTTTGGAGGAGGTTGCTTGTAAACATGAGTGACTCAGTTTATGCATATTCTATTTTCATGTTTATTTCAATAACTTAAATATTTGAAGGTAACTGGAGAAATAAGTGAGCTGAATAATTTTGATTCTTCATTTTTTCTCAGATACCAATACCTATATTTGGATAGGATATACTGCCCAAATCCGAAGTTTTCATCCTACTCACCATTCTGGCAATACTGATGAGTATTGTCGCAGGAGTTTGGGTTTGGGATAGTAGGATATGTTCGGAGTAATTTCAATAATTGTCAGTGAGTCAGGCAGTGTTTGAGTTTTCCTTTGGGATGGTCCTAATAAATATGGACCAGAGGCCGGTCTAGCAAAATTGTGAATACTTCAGTGGAGTGAATCATAAAATATTGACCAATGAGGAACCTCAGATGCATATGGCACCCATGATCTGATACTTTTGATGGGTCAATATTTTATGATTTCACTCTACAACCCAATAGATAATATTTTTGGTGAAACCAGTCTCCGGTCCCGGAGAGCAAAATGATTCATAGGTTAAGAACAGTATGATTTACACTGAGCAATAGCACTGTCTGTAAATCACACCAGTGTGTGGGGTTTAACCCTCGCACCGACGGGGGGGGGGGCGGATATCCCCCCCCCCCCCCCCAGAAATCTCGGAAACTACGCAACGCATCGACAAACGGAAAAAAGCAATAGATAGCTCTCGTAAAGTTCTATCCAAATTAGAAAGGTCATTTTAATGTCAGGTCAAAGTTGGGGTCACCAGAGGTCATTCAAGGTCAAATTTTCCCGTTTTCGTCAAATTTTCCCAGAAATCGCTCGATATCTCGGGAATTATGATAGCTAAGAAGAAACCGAAAAAAGCAATCGATAGCTCTTGAAACGCTCCAGTAACGTTTTGTCGTCAGATTTGAGCTCAGCTCAATAGTTGAGGCTCCAAAGGTCATCAAAATCAAAATGGCGGTTTTCTCGGGAAATGTTTTTTCGCGAATAACTTTTTCGTTATCAATGATAGAGCATTGATTTTGACACCATCGTGTTTCTCTCGTCAAGGCGCAACGAAACATATACATAATGACCTTGGAAGGTCAATTTCAAAATTTGACCTCAGGTCAAGGTCACATGGTGACCCAAGTAGGTCATATTGCATATCAGTCGATGCGACTTGATGAGACAAACGCATTGGTGCCATTTTGGCGTTTCTATCTCATCTATCAAAAGTTATTGGCAACAAACTATTGGTGACCTGGGGTGACCTCAAATGACCTTTACATGGGCCACTTATCAAAATTTACACCTGGGCCATCCATAATGACCTATTTTGACATGCTTCTGAATCAATTGGACTGATCTAGTGCGTACAAGAATATTTTGAATTTTCCCCCATTGGCTTATAATGGGCAGGACACGAAATTGACCTGACCTGAGGTCACCGTTATCAAAAATCCGAGATACAGGTATTGTAGATACCTATGACCTGATTACATTCTGTGAGTTTCAAACTGTTTGGTCAACCACTGTGGCTTTGGCATGATGACAAACCTTCACAAAAGTGATTTGAGGTCAGGTCATTTAATGTGACCTGACGACTTGACCTTGAAAGCTATGAAGTCAAAACCTACACACTATATGTAAAATTGATGTGTGAAATGCTTGTGCTTACTGAAATGCACTGAAATGCTTAGCCGCTCACTTGTTGGACCTGAAAACACCTGACATCACTGCTGGAGGGAGATGACCTCTTTGGTAAGAAAGGGTGATCTGTGACGCTACCTGTATCTTCAGATATATTATTACCTTTGCCTGTGTGGTATGAGTTTAAAATGTAATTTTTGACATCTTTGGACATTTACAATGATATTTGCAACCCATTATTTAACCAGATATGTTTTTAAAAAATGTACTTCAATCATGAAGTAAACACTCGTCAAAAAGGTGTAATTGGTGCATGATTGCAGCATGTGCCTAAAATTAATTCCTTAATTAATCCAGCAGTGTTCCCAGATAAACAAAAAAAGTTTAGTCATGTCCTGATGTGTGTCCTAAAATGCCCCTTGTTGTGTGCTGTTTTCAGTGTCAACAAATGACACTCGGCCATAGTGGTGCTGCCCGGCTCACTCGCTGAACTGTTCAAGATGCACAGTAGCCGGAAGCTGTGCATCGTCGTCTGAACAATCCTGCCAACACCTGCTGTCTCGGATAGAGACAGCAGTCACCTCTTTGGTAAGAATGGATAACACGGTTTCCCTGTGACTACAAATAGACTTACCTTCACATATGTGGTTTGAGTTATGGTAAAAACATACATTATTTGATATTTCTTTCACATTGTGAATATGGTTTGAACTTGAATCCTAATATTAAACTAGGCATTTGTTAAATGTAAGATGTATTTCAAATATGAAGTCGTCCCCCATCAAATGTAGTTGCTGTATGACTGCAGAATGTTAACATTAATTCCTGATTAAACATTCGTCGGTTATTAGATAACTCCACGCCCAATGTCCCACTACCCCATTGTTAAAACTTGCGTCATATATGTGTCTGCATTTCTAACCATGCCTCCTTTTTGTGTGCTGTTTCAATCAATAGCAGCCGTAGTGGCGCTGCAGGGCTCACTTCTGAGCTGCTGGAGACGTGCGCCTGACTGCTCAGTGGCCGGGAGCTGCACACTGTCGTTATGCGCCTGACGCCACTGCTGGAGAAGGATAACCTATTGGTAAGCCAGGGTGCCGGAAGGCAACACTGCTCAATACGCGGTCAATGAAGTCACGTGTTTGGCGTCTGATGCACCCATAAGCCATTCCTCTCCTCAGTCTTCTCTCCTGTCGTTTGTTATTCCCTGATCTCTCCCGTCCCGTCGTCTCGTGACGTGACCTCCCTTCGTCTCGTCCGTCCCGTTTCCTGTTCCCCTCCCCGTAACATGTTAGTTATTAACCCGTACCCCCGTCAGTACAATCTGTTCCGTTTTCTCCCATCCATCCACCCGTCCGTTCGTTCGTTCCTCCGTCTGTTACGTCCGTGTTTAACGTCAGTTCTCTCTCTCTCCCTCTCTCCCTCTCTCCCTCTCTCCCTCTCTCCCTCTCTCCCTCTCTCCCTCTCTCCCTCTCTCCCTCTCTCCCTCTCTCCCTCTCTCCCTCTCTCCCTCTCTCCCTCTCTCCCTCTCTCCCCCCTCCTCCCCCTCTCCCCCTCTCCCCCTCTCCCTCTCTCCCTCTCTCCCCCTCTCCCCCTCTCCCCCTCTCCCCTCTCCCCCTCTCCCCCTATCCCCCTCTCCCCTCTCCCCCTCTCCCCCTCTCCCCCTCTCCCCCTCTCCCCCTCCCCTCTCCCCTCTCTCCCCTCTCTCCCTCTCTCCCTCTCTCCCTCTCTCCCTCTCTCCCTCTCTCCCTCTCTCCCTCTCTCCCTCTCTCCCTCTCTCCCTCTCTCCCTCTCTCCCTCTCTCCCTCTCTCCCTCTCTCCCTCTCTCCTCTCTCTCCCTCTCTCCCTCTCTCTCCCTCTCTCCCTCTCTCCCTCTCTCCCTCTCTCCCTCTCTCCCTCTCTCCCTCTCTCCCTCTCTCCCTCTCTCCCTCTCTCCCTCTCTCCCTCTCTCCCTCTCTCCCTCTCTCCCTCTCTCCCTCTCTCCCTCTCTCCCTCTCTCCCTCTCTCCCTCTCTCCCCCTCTCCCCCTCTCCCCCTCTCCCCCTCTCCCCCTCTCCCCCTCTCCCCCTCGAAAAAATACCGTGAAATACCGAAAAAATACCGAGTCATTTCGAATGTACTTGTTGAGACCATTCGAATGTTTTTTTCTCACGTCTTTCTAGCCCTCTTAGTTTTCGAGTTAGGCGGGGGGGGGGGTCATTTTCACCCCCCACCAGAGCGAAAGTTGCTCAGACCCGTAACTTGACAGGGGTTAATAATTTTAGCCGTGTCTGTCAATCGTTCACAAGCACCATGTGTGTCACATATGCATTATGCATTGTGCGACTCCTTTTTCACACTCCTTTTTCTTTCAGGGGTTCGCGAACGCCACTTTGCCGTCGACGGGACGGTAGCAGCCGCCTGGTCGACTTGCTGCCGCCTGGTCGACGCTGTATTGCTGTGGACGTGGCGCACAGCGTGCTGGGAAGGACCGCACCGTGACTCACTGCTATATACGCAGCCATCGACATCTACGAATTGGTGGCAGCCGCCAACACTGTGGGCAAGCAGTTGGTGTTTTGGGGGATGTTAGCCGCGGTTTGATTCCTTAAAAGGGAATATAGTTCACCATGGTACATTTTCTGAAGATATGTTTTAGTTTTAATTTAATCTGCATTACAATCTCTTTGTACATGGTTTAACACGCGCAGGGTGGGGGGGGGGGGGGGGGGAGTGGGGAGGCCCTCCCCTCCTGTTTTTCGAGCCTCGTTGGCGGTTGTGAGATTGTGAAGTGTGAATGCGCAGTATGCAATGATGCCGCGCTCTGTCAGCACTCGTGACACATGAAATGCATGTATGCAATAAAAAGGTTTCTCAAAAGAATCTTTTGCTGTGGTTCGAAAGGGTTTCAAAAGTGTGGCTCTTTGCTGAGACCTTATTCTTTCCTCAGAGATCCCTGTTAGGTCTCCTCAAAGAACCTTTATCTGTGTTTGGAAAAGGTTTCAAAAATGTGGCTCTTCGCTGAGACCTTTTTCTTGCCTCAGAGATCCCCGTTAGGTCTCTGAAAAGAACCTTTACCGTGTTTGGAAAAGGTTTCAAATATGTGGTTCTTTGTTGAGACCCTTTTCTTGCCTCAGAGACCCATCTTGGGTCTCGGCATGGGTTCTCAAAGAACATAAAATATATCCTTTGAAACCCCTAGAGGTTCTTTATTTAGAAAGGTCTCGCAAAAGAATCTTATCTATGTTTTGAAAAGGGTTTCAAAAGTGTGGCTCTTTTTTGAGAATCTTTTCTTGCCTCGGAGACCCCTCTTCGGTCTCGCTTGTTTCTGAGTGTACACTGACAGACATCGGAAACCCTTGAGAGTTCTCAGAGACCATACAGGGGTCGATTTAGTCTCTGCAGAGAGACACATTTTACGAGAACTTTCGAGGGGGTCTTTTGGTCTCAAGATTATCTTTTTTGTCAAGGTTCTCAGCGTGAACTATTTAGTCTTGCTTGAAAGCCTGAAAAACATCTCGGCGCCGGCCGGGATTGAACCGGGGACCCTTCACATTTTAAGCGAGCGTTCTACCACTAAGCTACGGCGTGTCTTATACCAGAACAAGCAAAAAGACGGTACCAACCAAGGCAATTGGTTGATACTTACCGACTTTCCGTGTATTAATATTGTTTGGTTAATAAATGATGGTATGAAAGTAATATTTACAAATCAAAACGATCGAGAGAAAAAATTATAGTTATTCGGTATTTACTTTAATAAAAGTCGGTTTCCGTCGTTGCGATTACAGCGACACCTGCAGTGCTATGATGGCACCATCTGCATGGAATTAATTCAATTTCAGGATTCTCTCAGGAGATCATCCACTGTTCTCAGCAGGTGACTGCTAAAACATCCCGCGGGTTCGATCCTCGATCGCGACAGACTTTTCTAATTCGTTGACTGCCTGATGGTCTCAGAGACATAACATTGTCAGCTGGAGACATATTTACTCTCAACAACCAACGCGGAGACCATGTAGATGTATCAGGCGAGACCATCCACTGAAAGGTCTCGAAATGGAAACCGTGCAGGTTTCTCGGGGAAGAGCAAGAGCATTCAGAAAAAGTTATCAAAAGTGTTTCTGAGTGTAGACATTACCCCGGACGCCTTGCTTCAACACTGGACACACAACCTTGAAAACTAACACTGAACACCACTGAACACAACCCTTGTTCTTAACAAATTCCACGCTTTAACAATTTACTTGAAAACAAATTATACGTCAGTCACACTACTATACATTTGGGCTAGGATCGCCAGGATTAATAATATTCAACCAAGGTATTACCTACGATTCAATACTGAACACACAACCCCATAGGCCGCTAGCGTGTTGTTTTCGTATGGCTGCAGAATGAATGTCACAAAAGCACAACATATGAAGAAATTCGGGCCCACTAAATACAAATATAATTGCAATCAATATTAATTCCACGCTTTCACAATTTACTTGAAAAATATAGAGGTCCGATCCGAATGGTAGTGGTACGCTGACATGCCTGCCATCATGCTGATTCAGAGCATGTATGGGTTTTGGGTCCATCACCAAGGGTTTTTGAGTTTTTGGCGTTGGAACGGTTTGAAATTGCCCTTTATATAGTAGATAAAGCAACCATATGCCCGCCATATATGCATCGTGTATGTGAAACGACGAGCGGATTGATTGCCCATTGTTGCGCCATTGAAAACATAGTTACTTTGTGTTTTCGCTTGAGCTTTACCAGTAAAATGGTACATTTTGCTCTTTTTTCATGCTTGACCTGACCTGTGACGTCACGAATTGACCTGACCCCTCATAACCCAGTGCCGTTGAGCTGTCCTAAAGCTGAGGAGCACGCTTGTTTTTGTGTCGTGGTTCTATCGCACTTAGAAGTGAAGCTATGATCCCTCAAGCCTCTTGCAGCGACGTCAGTCCGGACGGCAAAAAAAATCAAATAGATTTCCTCAAAGCTAGACATTATTTTATTTGATTTGTTTGTGTTGTATGGTTGGATTCACAGACACTCAAAGCAAATACAAAAATATAGGACAGCGTAAATTTCGAGACGAAAAATATTTGACCCTCTCCTCTGCACAAGCGCCCGCCCCTCTGCACAAGCGAGTCTAGCTCGACCCAACGGCGTAGCCATCCAGACCGCAGAGGCCCTATGTGACCTTCTAAACAAGAAAACGAGCACTTCTGGTTTTGTATCTCAAAGGTCGAGGTAGATAGGTCTCAGCGTGATCTGGACGAACGGTTTGGCGCAGCCAAACGAATCGGGGGCACGCTAGGCATACATCATGTAATGCCGACGAGCGCAGGCGAGGAGGTCATGGTGTGCCAACTGTCTGGAGACTGGAGAGGCATCTAGAAAAGTAGCTATGCCGCCCTGAGAGAACCCGGAGTTCCACCACGACGGTCGGTCATGCGATCGGCGCGTCCGATACACCGGCGTCTAAACGCAGGCACGCTGGGGTAAAACAGCGGCGCGTCCGATACACTGGCGTCTAAACGCAGGCACGCTGGGAGTAAAACAGCGGCGCGTCCGATACACCGGCGTCTAAACGCAGGCACGCTGGGAGTAAAACAGCGGCGCGTCCGATACACTGGCGTCTAAACGCAGGCACGCTGGGGTAAAACAGCGGCGCGTCCGATACACTGGCGTCTAAACGCAGGCACGCTGGGAGTAAAACAGCGGCGCGTCCGATACACTGGCTCTAAATGCAGGCACGCTGGGGTAAAACAGCGGCGCGTCCGATACACTGGCGTCTAAACGCAGGCACGCTGGGAGTAAAACAGCGGCGCGTCCGATACACTGGCTCTAAATGCAGGCACGCTGGGGTAAAACAGCGGCGCGTCCGATACACTGGCGTCTAAACGCAGGCACGCTGGGAGTTAAACAGCGGCGCGTCCGATACACTGGCTCTAAATGCAGGCACGCTGGGGTAAAACAGCGGCGCGTCCGATACACTGGCGTCTAAACGCAGGCACGCTGGGAGTAAAACAGCGGCGCGTCCGATACACTGGCTCTAAATGCAGGCACGCTGGGGTAAAACAGCGGCGCGTCCGATACACTGGCGTCTAAACGCGGGCACGCTGGGAGTAAAACAGCGGCGCGTCCGATACACTGGCTCTAAATGCAGGCACGCTGGGAGTAAAACAGCGGCGCGTCCGATACACTGGCTCTAAATGCAGGCACGCTGGGGTAAAACAGCGGCGCGTCCGATACACTGGCTCTAAATGCAGGCACGCTGGGAGTAAAACAGCGGCGCGTCCGATACACTGGCTCTAAATGCAGGCACGCTGGGAGTAAAACAGCGGCGCGTCCGATACACTGGCTCTAAATGCAGGCACGCTGGGAGTAAAACAGCGGCGCGTCCGATACACTGGCTCTAAATGCAGGCACGCTGGGAGTAAAACAGCGGCGCGTCCGATACACTGGCGTCTAAACGCGGGCACGCTGGGGTAAGACAGCGGCGCGTCCGATACACTGGCGTCTAAACGCAGGCACGCTGGGAGTAAAACAGCGGCGCGTCCGATACACTGGCGTCTAAACGCAGGCACGCTGGGGTAAAACAGCCATGACATCTCATGGATTTACCTCGGATGTCGTTTCGTGTGATGTTATCGCCGGCAGATGAACGACTGATATAGTAATATTGTGCTTAAATACAGACTACTTCTTGCCACACATGCATGTCAGTGCCAGACAAGGCGTTGTATGCATGCGCGCCAAGTGACCTCTGAGGGGTCAATGTCATGACCTCAAGGTCATGACCTTGGACAAGGATCAGTAGGATGGGAGAGAAGATGAGCATTTTTATTCAGTAACCCTGAAAACCCCCTGGATATTATTGTCAAGCATCAACTGCATTGCATTATCTCTAACAGTACAACCGTTCGAAATCCAAACACTAAATGTTTGGACTGAAAATAATGGTATTTATAGAAAGCACCTATCCACCATTTTTTGCACACGACCAGACAACACCCGAAGGTAAATTTTAAAAGGGAAAAAAATGAATTTCCCTTTTCTCAAGGTCACGCAAGGTCACCCAAGGTCAAATGAAATAACAAGCACGAGTTGCACGAAAACAAATACCAGAATGTTCTTCAGCTCAAGCGGAGTCGAATGGTATAAGGTTTGCTAAATTTAAACAACAAGAATTGGTCTTAAAAAACATTGTCTGACCTGGTGAAAATGCAGCAGGCTATATCTCCATAGCCGTGTGTCGGAGCGGGAAGAAAATTGCACAGGCGTTTTCTGGGCTCCCAATTACCCCCTGAACAAAGTTTCATCAACATCCGAGATGTAGGGTGTTAATTTGCCACTTCGGTGTGTCGATTTGTCGTGGAATGCCCCAGCCGCTCCTGCGTGGTTGCTGTTGTGTCTGCTGCTGCTGCTGCTGCGTCCGTAGAGGCTGGAAGCCGATGACGACTCTATTCAATCACCCTCGCCGCGCACACTCATCATATTTGTGGGTGCGGCCCCAGCCCGAGGCGGCGGGAGGTCACCGCCGGGGTCAGCCGCGCTTGTACGGCGGGACGGCATAACAGCTCGGCCCACCTGCACCGGCCGCACGGTACACTGACAACACAAAGTTGCTGAACTCTCCCAAGTCAGCCAATCAAGACCCGCACACAATAACGGCCGGAGTAGCGGCCAGCAGCAGCGATCTGGTCGATAGACCACTCGGCACTGGCCATTAGCGTGGATGAGCCGGCGTTAGTGGTACCTAGGGAGCACTCAGGATTCCTTTGCTAATAGGGAGCAGCGAGCACTATGTCTCCGAGCCGTGGCTAAGACACACTTGTCACGTCGTTAGCAGTGAGCACTATGTCTCCGAGCCGCGGCTCCGATTCACTTGTCACGTCGTTATCAGGGTGTCATCGAACGGTCGTCAGCCGCCGGCCGTCAGCCGCAGTCAGCTCAGCCACAGTCAGCCGCCGGCCGTCAGCCGCAGTCAGCTCAGCCACAGTCAGCCGCCGACCGTCAGCCGCAGTCAGCTCAGCCACAGTCAGCCACAGTCAGCTCAGCCACAGTCAGCCACAATCAGCTCAGCCACAGTCAGCCACAATCAGCTCAGCCACAGTCAGCTCAGCCACAGTCAGCCACAGTCAGCTCAGCCACAGTCAGCCACAGTCAGCTCAGCCACAGACAGCCACAATCAGCTCAGCGACAGTCAGCTACAGTCAGCTACAGTCAGCTCAGCCACAGTCAGCCACAGTCAGTTCAGCCACAGTCAGCCAGTCAGCTCAGCCACAGTCAGCTCAGCCACAGTCAGCCACAGTCAGCCACAGTCAGCCACATTCAGCCACAGTCAGCTCAGCCACAGTCAGCCACAGTCAGCTCAGCCACAGTCAGCCACAGTCAGCTCAGCCACAGTCAGCCGTCGGCCGTCAGCCAGTCAGTTCAGCGTTCCGGACGCAGGCTGACGCCAGCAATGTATCGGTGCGTGTGCGTGTGCGTGTGCGTGTGCGTGTGCGTGTGCGTGTGCGTGTGTGTGTGTGTGTGTGCGTGTGCGTGTGCGTGTGCGTGTGCGTGTGCGTGTGCGTGTGCGTGTGCGTGTGCGTGTGCGTGTGCGTGTGCGTGTGCGTGCGCGTGCGCGTGCGCGTGCGCGTGCGCGTGCGCGAGCGCGAGCGCGTGTTGTGCGTGCGTGCGTGCGTGCGTGCGTGCGTGCGTGCGTGCGTGCGTGCGTGCGTGTGTGCGTGTGTGTGTGTGTGTGTGTGTGTGTGTGTGTGTGTGTGTGTGTGTGTGTGTGTGTGTGTGTGTGTGTGTGTGTGTGTGTGTGTGTGTGTGTGTGTGTGTGTGTGTGTGTGTGTGTGTGTGTGTGTGTGTGTGTGTGTGTGTGTGTGTGTGTGTGTGTGTGTGTGTGTGTGTGTGTGTGTGTGTGTGTGTGTGTGTGTGTGTGTGTGTGTGTGTGTGTGTGTGTGTGTGTGTGTGTGTGTGTGTGTGTGTGTGTGTGTGTGTGTGTGTGTGTGTGTGTGTGTGTGTGTGTGTGTGTGTGTGTGTGTGTGTGTGTGTGTGTGTGTGTGTGTGTGTGTGTGTGTGTGTGTGTGTGTGTGTGTGTGTGTGTGTGTGTGTGTGTGTGTGTGTGTGTGTGTGTGTGTGTGTGTGTGTGTGTGTGTGTGGGGGGGGGGGGGTCGAGGTGATTGCCTTGTCGAGTTTGCATCCGTCGCTCATCACGCATTCGCCGAACAAACACCAACTTCCGCGGATAATAGATCGGCAACCCACATGCAACAACGTTTTTAACACACAACTTTTCAATACACAACAACGTTTTCAATACACAACAACGTTTTCACGACTGTGATTCACTAATAATCTCGGAGAAACTTCACTCGCAGAACGACTAGGCACCCGCAGCGAATAGTGTCATGGCAACACAATGGCGCGCTGCGTCGGCTGACATATTGGACTCGGGGGCGTCGTCTTTATGGAAGCTCCTATCACGCCGACAGGCCCAATGACGCGTGGCTGCCGACATGATGGACCCAGACTTATAACTGAACTGTCCATACATCTGACCCAGACCAGAGACGAATCCAGAAGGGAGGGGGGCATGAGCATGGGCGTAACCACCACTGGGGGGACGCGTCTCCCCCCCCCCCCCAACATTTTCGGATTTAAACATTACGCATATGGGCGTTGCATGGAAAGAATCGACTTAAAAGTGCCTGCGCCCCCCCCCCCCCCTTTACTTTCGGAAGGTGTTTGCGCCCATGTGCATGAGGCCCCATACCCCCTATTGAGCATCGAAGGGGGCCCATAGCCGGGAGGGGCACTCAGCCGATTGCAGTGACTCGAAGCCAATTAACTCCGTTCTCGCACAAAACACAACTAAATGGGAAATTAACAGGATTCCAGGGGACCCCTCTGCCTTCCCGAGGGCTCCTCTGGTTTCCAGAGGCTCACCCTGGTCCAGGGCCTCCTGTAAGATATTTTCACTAGGGGGGGGGGGGGGGGGCACGCAGATTTTTCGATGATGGGCAGCTATCTCCCATATCGTGTTGTATTTTGGTTTGTATTATTGTGCAATATGTTTCACAAACAGGACAATAATTTATGTAACATGATTTATTGCAATAATTGTATCTCATTCTAGGTCATATAGAGAGATGTGGATAACAGAAGATGGGCGCGGAATGCCTTAACCCACGTCCCAAGCACTGCCGGGGGTTCGCACCAGCCACGAACTGCCGGGGGGATTTCGCCCCCCCCCCCCCTCCTCCCCCGAAGATCTGGAAAACTACGTAACGAAGTCGAAGCGACAAGTGAAAAACGCTGTTGACAAGCGCCCGAGACAAGCTCTATCGAAAATATATCGGTCTTTTTTAGGGGTCAAGTCAATATTGAGGTCACCAGAGGTCACTAAAGGTCAAATTTCTGCTATATATGAGTGCCCTTGCTAAAACCGTCTATATCTCGATAACTAAAAGAGTTAGCGACACGCCGGAACAGAACGTTCGAAATCGAATCGAATACCGAACAGAAGTTCGGTAATCGAATTGTCTGTTACTCCAGTTGCATCATAATTTGCCTCAGGTCAATAGCTAGGTCAGGAAAATCCATTAAGTTTGAAACAATCTAAAAAAACGCCGCATTGTTTTGAAGGAATAACTTTTGATAGACACATTAATATAGAGTAAAACAGATTTCACCATTTGTTTGTCTCCTCGATACGCATCGAATGCTTTATCATCGAGCATCGAAAATAAATGACATATGTAAAGCATACGTAATAGCTCAAAAAGTAACTCATTTTTTTCTTTGGAAGTCATAAGCCGGTTAGTTTTAAAGACACGACGTCAAGTCCCGTACGCACATTCACCGTGCAAGTCACCAGCATATATTTCATGGTTCAGACTGGTTATTGATACGACACTGATTGAATCGATTGGAATCGTTCAATCAAAATTCCTTGAATAAAAAGAAAATATTCACCACCAGATCTTTTGATTCATGAATTGTGATTGAATCAAAACCCGCATCAAACCAAGGCTGATTGAATCAAAAGATTTAACGATTCTTAACGATTCAAGTACACTGGTAAATTGTGCAAATACATGTGGCTACATTGGCTACATTGGCTATATTCATTTATACTGAAATAGTATTGTTGTAACAATGTTTTAATGATCATATATATATATGTATGTTTCCATTTGTATTAATTTGATATAAATTCACCACATATTTAGATGTTGAATCAAACGTGAATCGATTAAAATATTTGTTTCGATTCTTTGAATCGGTTATCGGAAAGAATCAATTCTCAAAATTTTCTCCGTAAATCGAACGGTGATTGAATCATTCAGATTATAAAATGAATCATGATTGAATCGTTCCAAAACAAAGTTGAATCAATAACCAGTCTTTTAAGGTTGTTTAAGTCCTCATAAGCTTATATTTTTAATGAGTTGTTTCTATTTTTCGGAACTTTATATAACCAAAAATTCAAAAATCAGAGATAGTACCCGTTTTCACGAAGGATTATTGCGCTGAAAAGTTTCTGAAAGATTCTGAAAGTTTTGAAAAACTACACAACTTCTACATAGGATTTTTGGCTTGAAATGTCCCTCATAATTGTGTTATATGTTGGTAAGAATAAAATATGCTGACAAAATTGCGGTTTGATGGTAATACGCAAGATAAGTATGGATAGAATCTTCCTGAAAAGTTTCAGGAAAATTATATCAATACTTATCTTGCTTATTACCACCAAACCGCAATTTTGTCAGCATATTTTATTCTTACCAACATATAACACAATTATGAGGGACATTTCTAGCCAAAAACCGTACGTAAAAGTTGTGTAGTTTTTCAAAACTTTCAGAATCTTTCAGAAACTTTTCAGCGCAATAATCCTTCGTGAAAACGGCTATTTGATTGACAGGCAGGTCTGTGGTGATTTATTCGACATCTCAAAATTGAATTGAGAGCGCCCTTCCCAGGCCTGAGATGCCACTGGCGGATCCAAAACGGTCAAAAGTTGGTTTTGGGTGCAGATAACAAAAAATCTACAAAATGAAGAAAAAAAACGAATTTCGCTAATGTGTACATTAAGGACTGAGTTAAAAGAAACTTTCCCTCATGCAAGGTGTTAATATTGTATTTGATATCAGTAAATGCGTAAGTTTCGATCGAATTTTAATCGTTTTGGGGCATGACCCCGATGCCCCCCCCTTGCCCCTCCCTCTGGCTATGGACCCCGACTGGTCTTAACAGACCCCGTGCTAGTCTGAGAAGGTCCATGCCATTCCTGATGTGACCTTACGTATTGGCCTACTAGCCGGTTTTTCTTCTATACAATTCTACCTTTCGGTCGGTCCCACTTGAGATGTTATGGGGAGCAAAATCATGCATTTGCCTCCCCAGTTGCTTGAGTGGGGGACAGCGCCTCCCCTGCCTCCGCTTCTACCGCCCCTGGGTTCGATCCACCACACCTAGCCACCTGAACCCAAAGACCCAAAACTATGAACTACATGGATTTCACCGTCTCTGGATAACTTAATACACGTGATACGGTGGGTCTATTTTGCCTCCCCTCTTTACTTTGCAGTATTTCGTTGACTAGGTATTGCCAGTACCGTTACCAAATTTTCAGTACCCCTCTCAGACCAACCGAGGGCCCTCTCGGGCCGCTGGATGGCTCTCTCGGGCCGCCGTAGGGCCCTCTGAAGTCTGAAAGAGGACCTCCGGATTGGACTAGGGCCCTGTCAGGTCCGACAGAAGCCTTCGCAGACTGACCCGAGGGCCCTCTCAAACGGACCAAGGGACCTATAAGACCGACATAAGGCGCTCTCGGAATTGGAAAATACCGTTTCGGATCAGCCGCAGGCTGTCAGACTAGCTAAGGCCTTCCTAGACTGGTCCTTCCTAGACTGGTCCAGTGCCTTTCAAACCGGCCTATGCAACTCTCAGGCTGCCTATGAAATGCCCTCTTACACAAGCCCAGGTCCTTCTTAGGTCGGTCAAGTTCTCTTGTGTCCCGTCTGGGACCTCTTCGACCAAGCTCTCAGGTAGGTCTATGAAATGCCTTCTCAGACCGGTCACTTGAGGGCATAGGACCGAGGGCACTGTAAAAGCCTGAGGCCTCGAGCTCCTCTGACCAGTTGAAATACCTTAGCAAGACCGCCGATGGCTTCCTTAGGCCTCTGACCGGCTGACCACAGGAAAGCCCACAGTCTCAAAAAAGGCCCTAACGCCTAGGAGATTGCCCCCCCCCCCTTCCTGAAACTGCATTTGTTTAAGACAAATACAATCAAACAAAGTCAAACAATGTTAAATGACAAGGGCTACAAAATGGTTATCTCGAAGTTTGAAAAGTTTGGGTTTTTAACCCCCTCCCCAAAAAAAAACTTTAAAAGTTTTTTTTGAATGCCCTCAAAAATCAAGATTTTAAACATTTTCAAAAACCGAAATATATGTTGGAAAACCACATATGGAAAATACACAAACCATATTTCTAAGCAATATCTTTATTTTTGACTGACTTATGGCTCCCTAAGTATGAGTAACTCATGACGTCCATATTTTGAAATTGCGTTGTTTTTTGCTTTTAGTTGACCAGATACAGACAACTAAATGCCAGCACGTTGCATTTCTGAGACAAAACTAGTCCATAAACATGCCCTTTGTGTTTATATTGATCGATTTCAAATTTTGATCTCATATGACCAGACCTTGACCTGAGCTTGACACTAACTTCTCTTAAATGAGGTCAGATGGTAAAATAACTATCACTATCGAATTATTCGTGTAAAATAGCCCATAAAACATGTGTCGCATGACTTTCGTAGATCTCCTGCGCATAGTAACATTTTGTTACCTGACCTTGACCTTGACCTTGGCCAACAATCTCACTTTACAGTTTAGCTCATTGCCGGATGTGTATTATACCTTTGGTAGCACTTTGGATGATCATGGTCGCAATCAAAGGCTTTGGATGGAAAGTATGGCCCAAAATTAAAATGCCTCGATTTTGACCTTTGACCGACGCTGACCCTGATATGTTACCATCAATTCGTGAATTAGTATGCGTTAGATGCGCCTCATTGAGAGCTTTTGAATGCCGACTTGCGCGTCTCGCTGCGATCATTGGTTCCGGAGATAACGAGGGGCAATATTTTACCCCCAAACAATGGCGTTCGGGCTGAGACCCCGGTCAATGCCGGGTTAAACAATATACATGATATTATTTGTTTTTACTAGGTATTTCGGCGCTATTAATTAATGTTCGTTATTTATGTCATATTAACCTAACCTTGAAACCTGCCCCATAAAAATGATTAAATATGCCCCGTGGCACTTTGATTGGTTCAGTGCGCATAAAATGGCGGAAGTTATAGCAGTTCAGACAAGATCTCCCGTCGTTTTAACGCCAGAAGCATATGCTATGATAATATTAAGTCCGTTTCATCACACCTGAAGTTGCAAATAGTCCACAAGATTTTGTATTTAGCGGTAAATATGTATACTTCCCTCCTCAAAGACCACTCTTTCGGCGTCTGCCAGATCAGCCAGCTTCTAACAGCGCTTGTTTCGCCGTTGCTACGAGTTTGCGTGTGCGCGTTTCCTGTGGACCCACTGTCATTTCCATCTCATGGGTATTTTTTTTATTTATAGGCTCTGATGCATTCAACCCATGATGAACCCATGATTCAATCCCCTTTCACATCCCAAGGAAACGCATATGTAGCCATTTGTTGGCGTAGTATGAGATTGAGGTCCAAAAATGCAAGGTGTGCATAAAAATATAACCATTGTTTGCTCCCCCTTCTATCAGGTGCGAATTCTAGGGGGAGATAGCCCCCCCCCCCCCCCCCCCCCCCCCCCCCCCCTGAGCGTCTGGTCGCGCCCGCCAAGCGCGTCCGTAGGGCGCACTTGGCGGGCGCGACAGCGTCTGTGGAAGGGATTTTCCGCCCCGGGCACTGGCGGATCCAGCCTCTCTCCGTGGGGGAGGCATCTTTTTTGTGGCAAAAAAGTACCCCCATTTTTTCTCACGCGGATTTGGGCCGGCTACCTTATTTTGGTATTCAAGCTTAAGAAATTCACTTCAAATTCTATAAATAAATACAAATTGTGATTTGTGGGAAAATGTGGATCACGGGGGGGACGTGTTCCCTCCCTTCTTGAGCCAGGGATAATCCCCCAAATTTTCCCTGACAAAACACTAGAAATTAGTGCTCTAGTAAATTAGTGAAACTAGTACTCATTATTTGTTACCTCTCCCCTGTTCAACAGCGTATTTCTTTTGGTAGACCAAGAAGTGCCACAGTCACGTACCTTTCATACTTAGGAAGCCATAAGTTAGTCAAAAAATATATGTATATATTCCTTTGAAATTCGGTTTTGGGCATCGTCCATAGTTGGTTCTTCTATATGTATTCTGGTTTTTGAAAATTGTTGGAAAAGTTATATTTTATGAGAGAGAAAAAATTGATAATCACAAAATCAAAATTTCCAAATATATTCAAAAACAGGAAGATAAATTGAAGAACCAAGCATGGACGATGTCCAAACCGAATTTCAAAGCAATATCTATATTTTTGACTGACTTATGCTCCCTAAGGAAAAGTGCCACATCCGACATGGCCCTTAGGTACTTTCATACTTAGGGAGCCATAAGTCAGTCAAAATATAGATGAATTGCTTTGAAATTCGGTGGTGGGCATCGTCCATACCTACTTGGTTCTCAAGAATATCTTCCGGTTTTTGAATGTATTTGAAAATATTGATTTTTGTGATGAAAAACTGTTTTTTTTCTTCCAGAAAATCACAATTTCAAACAATAATCAAAAACCGAAATATATATTGGAGTTAACCATGTATGCACGATGCCCAAATCGAATTTCAAAGCAATATTTATATTTTTGATGACCTATGGCTCCCTAAGTATGAAAGGTACGTGGATGTACCAAAGGAACCAAAGCAACCAAACCAAAGGAACCAACGGAAATACGCTGTTTAATTCGCTGACGCTCCACCCCCTCTGCTCAACAGCAATTCGCTGACGCTGCATCTCCCGTCCTGCTCAACAACTGTTCGGTTTCGATCACTCACCACTCAATGTGTGCCCCCCCCCCCCCCGCCTGACCGAAATCCTGGATCCGCGCCTGTCTATAGTAATACGCTTGATCCGAAACAAGGATTTTTTAATGAAAATGCCGATATGAAGACATTGATAGCTATGAATGTCGAAAGACCTCCTCAAACAAAAAAGGACACTTAGTTATGCAGTAGTTTTGTACTTATGTAGTTATGTTATAAATGCATTATACTACAAATTTGGATTGAAGTATCCTTTTCATATGAAGAATGATGGGAAACACAAAATTAAATAACCGCCATTGTGTTCATTTTGCCCGGAAGGGTGGCCCGTTTTACCCAAGCATGGGCAAAAAGGACAAAAAAAACATCGCTTTATACTTGTCAACGTCATATCCTTTCATCAATGATCATCGAGCTATCGCTTCTACCAGAGATGGGCAATTGAACAGCCTTTAAAAATTACCGGAGTTGCGGATTTTCTGGGGCAACTTGATCAGCGCTCCGTATTCAAAAACACTTACGGTGTCCGTTTTGCCGCGCTCTCCCATACTTAAAAGGACAGTAAGATCAGAATGCAGCAATTTCGGGCATCCGAAACCAGGACTGCGGAGTCGATCGGTTTTTGAGGTGACTTCGACTCCGACCCTCCGGAGTCGACCTCCGGACTCCGACTCCGACTCCGAAATCATCGACTCTGACCTTTAATAAGCAGAAGCTGTTGCCAACAGGCACACAAGCAAATTTCAAGATTGGAGCTCGTTTAATGGAAATATGGTAGTCCAATGAAATAAATTGACACTGTCTGACCATAAGATTCGATTTTAGAATGCTATATATTTGTTTAAATATCAAGGTCTTGTGACAACCATTGAACCATTGAACCATGAATATCAAGTAATATTTGCATGCTATGGCTCATGAATGGGACAACATTTAACTCGCCTGAGCAAGCTACACGTCACTTTAAACTTTTGTTTTCACAAATTGATTTATCGTGATCATTGCTTACATTCCTCGGGGTCGTATTTTGAATCTGCATCAGACAACACACCCTAGGTTCTATTTTGCCTACCGGGGTCACATCTCATGACCGAGAAATTATTGAACTGAAAGTGCAAAGGGCGTCGCCGTAGTGGGGGGGGGGACGGGGGACATCATCCCCCCCCGGTCGTCAGACTGGGGGATTGTCCCCCCCCGTTTTGGAGACATAAATCCATGATTTGTTCGGAAATATTGCAGGTCTCAATATCATAAAAAGCATTAGGAAAACAAGTATCACTGCAATGGAAGAATTGAAGGGATCAGGACAATATTGTTACTTTTCTTGAGGGAGGTTGACAAGAGTTTAAATGAAATTTCGGTACCAAGAAAAATGGGCATATATGGCGTTAATGTGCCCTATTTGTTGTTTAGGCACACTTTGTGCTTGCTGAAAGGAAACACCGGCAGATAGTTTTACGACACATACTTTTTTTGTGCGCATGTTTTCAGTCACTTCGACCAAATAGCTGCAAAAGAAGTAAGCTTCTCAAAACCATGGCTATGGCCGGGCCGGTCATACGTATATCCCCCCCCCCCCCCACCCACCCTCCTCACCACCCCCTAGTTGACGGAAGACCTCGC
>JAXIVJ010010035.1:2500-48828 GCA_036785665.1 Chirona hameri
GGGTGATACAACATACCCGCAAGCTCCGATTTTATTATGTATATTGTGGAGTAAGTCCTCTTTGTATTTAATCTATATCACCCACTCCACATCATGTCTTTCCGCGGATCCCAGATGAGTCCCTGAACAGGTCAGAAGAGCGTTGAAAATGTCGGAGGGGCCCCTAGACGATCTGAAGGGACCCAGGGTCTTTCAACAGTAAGAATGCAGTTGTCCAGGGAAAACAACTCAAAATTTTCGCGCCGCGGAGCGGCGCACTTTAACTACAAATTAATTTGTATGCAGGTTAGAAGCAAAAAAAAAAACGTGCCGTTTCTCGTCGCATGTATGTTTATGTTGCTACTTTCCTATACAATTGGGCAAAATAGTTCGCTTTAACACTTTTTTCCGTACTTTTAAACGCACAATAGTATTTTTAGAGATCTGCACCATACGCAATGCGACGCATTGATGAGAATGCATATCCAGGTTATAAGACTCAAAATTTTCGCGCCGCTCCGCGGCGCAATTTATTTAAGAGTTCCAGGCCTTGAACCCAAAAAAAATATTCGAAGTTGGGATAACTGATTTCAAATTGGTGTCGCTGGTTCCAAAGTTGATATGGCAGTTTGCTAATTCCAGCCCCTAAAAGTTGGTATGGCCCAGCCATACCTGTCATATTGCATTATCCATCCTTGTGACGTTCATTTTCATCCGTTTTGTTTTTGCCCTTTCAACGCTCGGGAAGGGGGGACCTTTCGAGGTCCGCCCCCCCCCCCCCCTGGACGAAATCCTGGCTACGTGCCTGGCCAGAACACACGTAAAAATAATTGCATAAGGTATATGGTTGATGGAGAAGAAATCAGAAACATACGTCACACAGCAGCAAACGTGAGATAACGAGCCGGCTAAAATCTAGTGGGGGAGGGAAGGGGGGGAATGACCATTTTTCCCCAGCATTTTCGACTGGGGGGCATTTGGGTACCCTGTCCCCCGAAATCCGCCGCCACTGGCCTAGAGGTAACAAATAATGAGTACAACTGAACACTGATTTCTAGTTGTTTGTCAGGGAAAATGGGGGGGATAATCCTCCCTGGTTCAAGAATGGGGGGACGTGCGTCCCCCTCCCCGTGGCGGAGCCCCTGGCGAACGCGCAGCAGCTTATACACGAGTTGAGATCGCTGACACACTATATTGGAATCTAGAGTACTACATAAAAGTGCAAAAGTACCGTGTTTTGCTTAGTTATCAGTGATGTAGAATTGAGCTTCCGCATTTGCAACTATAAGTATTGAGAGCATGCCTGCTTTGAAATGTAAAAATAATATCCTACTTGTGGCGATTGTTGACTATATTCCCCACGTGGGGCCATCCGCCGCCTCCTAATATCGCTATAGTCTCATCAGTCGCAGGTGGTGAGACCATCAGCCGCCTCCTAATATCGCTATAGTCCTCATCAGTCGCAGGTGGTGAGACCATCCGCCGCCTCCTAATATCGCTATAGTCTCATCAGTCGCAGGTGGTGAGACCATCCGCCGCCTCCTAATATCGCTATAGTCTCATCAGTCGCAGGTGGTGAGACCATCAGCCGCCTCCTAATATCGCTATAGTCTCATCAGTCGCAGGTGGTGAGACCATCAGCCGCCTCCTAATATCGCTATAGTCTCATCAGTCGCAGGTGGTGAGACCATCAAGCCGCCTCCTAATATCGCTATAGTCTCATCAGTCGCAGGTGGTGAGACCATCAGCCGCCTCCTAATATCGCTATAGTCTCATCAGTCGCAGGTGGTGAGACCATCAGCCGCCTCCTAATATCGCTATAGTCTCATCAGTCGCAGGTGGTGAGACCATCAGCCGCCTCCTAATATCGCTATAGTCTCATCAGTCGCAGGTGGTGAGACCATCAGCCGCCTCCTAATATCGCTATAGTCTCATCAGTCGCAGGTGGTGAGACCATCAGCTGCCTCCTAATATTGCTATAGTCTCATCAGTCGCAGGTGGTGAGACCATCAGCTGCCTCCTAATATCGCTATAGTCTCATCAGTCGCAGGTGGTGAGACCATCAGCCGCCTCCTAATATCGCTATAGTCTCATCAGTCGCAGGTGGTGAGACCATCAGCCGCCTCCTAATATCGCTATAGTCTCATCCGTCGCAGGTGTCTAACGACTTCTCATTTCAGCGAAAGCAGACCCGTTCAGCGCCGTGGCGATGGAGAACGCCTACTATGTCAGCCACAACGTCGCCGACTTTCTCACGTTCCGCGGCTTCAAGTGGGTCGGGGGCAAGAAGGGCAAGGGGAAAGGGGGGAAGAAGAAGAAGAAGAAGAAGTGATAGAGCGTTTCTGTTGAGGAATGATTAAAAATCGAGCTGCGGCGTCACACGGGCTGCACCTGCTGCCGCCAGGTCACTGGTACGTGACGTGCAGGGGACGTGAGACGCGAGCAGACTCTCGGGCTGTACCTGATGCCGCCAAGTCACTGGTACGTGACGTGCAGGGGACGTGAGACGCGAGCAGACTCTCGGGCTGCACCTGATGCCGCCAAGTCACTGGCACGTGACGTGCAGGGGACGTGAGACGCGAGCAGACTCTCGGGCTGCACCTGATGCCGCCAGGTCACTGGTACGTGACGTGCAGGGGACGTGAGACGCGAGCAGACTCTCGGGCTGCACCTGATGCCGCCAAGTCACTGGTACGTGACGTGCAGGGGACGTGACAGACGTGACGCGATCAGACACGAGACAGATGGTGTGCCGGTCACGCGACAACGAGAACACGCAGTTCGCGCAAACATCACCTACCACGCAAATAGGTTACATAAGTATCACTTGAATTCAGCAGAGGACACAGGAAGTTTTGGATTTGAAAGGAAGGAAGACACATACGCACGCACTCAGTGAGTGAAGATAACCACGAGGCATACTGACCAGCGATCACTACAGAGGACAGTCAGCATACCAGCGGCAAGGTGTGCAGAAAACGAGAGTGGAAGATGCAAGCACAGGAACGGCACACACCACAAACGATGGGGACTAAATAAGGAAGTTATAACGTTATCGCATCGAAGAAGGATAAGTAGGGGAAAACGAAACGACCTTCGTATGAAGAGTTGCAGTAGAAGCAAACGCCGATGATGTGAGACAAAACGGCCTACCAGGACCTCTGTGACAATGGGGAAGTTTCAACCCTCCGTCTCTTATGGTATATATCGAGACGCCGATTCTGATTGTCGATCACGGTACGAACATCGGTGAATTATGGTGAAGTCACATAGTTTTATTAACTACCTGGAAGTGGAGCAATCACTCCGAGTGGATGGAAGGTCTGCGTCGCATTTTCAATTAAATATGTTCATCGTTGATATATCAATTACGAATTTTTGCAACCAGAATATCACTGTGAGCACACTAAAAACACGTCTTGAGACATTTTTCTAGAATGGTTTCGATAATAGTCCATTGCGGGGTTTTAGATAACCCAAGCGAGAACGTGTTTGTCTACAGACACGCATTGGAGAACCTTCAACAGAGATGAGAGTCCACGCCGTGGTTTTAGAGAACCTAATCGAGAACATATTTGTGTCCGGGCGTCCGGGCACCGCAGGCTATGGTTCGTTTGGGCTCGGCCCATACAGACCGCCGGCAGGAGAGCGGCGCACGACTGGCCCGTGACGACCAGACTCCCAAAATACAGCCCTCACCTCAAGCCCCACAGCGTACTAACACGAATCAGGAGCGGCCGACACATCCTGCTATACGTGTAGCATTGGGTCGGGCTCGATCCATCTGGATTCCTCGTTACATTCCACCAAGAGCCCACCATTGACTTGTCTCTCTGCTAGATATATAGACATATATACTATATAAAATAGTATATAGAAGATAGTATATAGAATATAGAATATGGTATATTGTATGTAGTATATAGTATATAGTATATAGTATATGGTATATATATATATATATATATATATATATATATATATATATATATATATATATATATATATATATATATATATATATATATATATATATATATATATATATATATATATATATATATATATATATATATATATATATATATATATATATATATATATATATATATATATAAATATATAAATATAGACAAGACATACACGAAAACGATCATTATCCAATTTCCTTCGTCCGACATTTATGCCCCAAGGCAAACCATCTTCCATACATTAGCACTGCCCTCATTACTCGGTAATGAACACCCATATCTGTTACGGCTACTTTTCATTATTTACTAAATATTTCGTTTGAAACGAAACAAACTGCCATTTTCCTATGACCGACAATTAAACATATTTAAATACAAATGATTCATCACAAGCACGCAATGGTCCGAGTGGGCGAAGTGCCTTAAACCTCTCCCTACGGGGGGGCCTGACAGGCCCCCCTGAGGTTTTTCTTGAATAACTTTGTATACATGTTGCGCATCTTGCTGAAATTTTTGGTAGCTGAGTTGACAGCAATTATACGTAGGTTGTAAACTTTTTATTGAAATTAATTGAGTAGTTTGGGAGATAACCATGTTTTGATGACGTCATGTTGGTCAAAAAATGAGAAATATTTGAAAAATCGTAGAGAACAGAGTTTTAAAGCAAATTGCAAACGCAATTTACCAAAGATACAAAATGGCATTTTCTTTAAAATTTCAATCTCGGATTTGCAAAATTTTGGGTTTTTGAACCCTAAAATAAACAAAAACTGTTTTTTTTAATGCCCCAAAATCAAAACTTTCAAAGATATTAGAAAAACGAAAAATATGTGAGAGAACTGAGTATGGAAAATACCCATACCAAATTTCAAAGCAATATGTTCATTTTTGACTGAGTGATCGCTCTCTAAGTGTAAAAACTGACGTCATTTTTTTAATAACTTTTTTTGACTTTATGACAAGATACGAATATTGTTTTTTGTATTTCTGAGCCAAAACTGGTCTAGCAACATGCCTTTTTATTTACATTTATCAATTTCTAAATTTGAGGTTTTCTGAAGAGCAAAATCGCTGTTCTGGACGTGGTAAATCCGAGGTCATTCACTTGACCTGGAAGGTCACCCGTTGACCTGAAACCTAAAAAATCGCATACTGTTAGATTCCTCTCATGACAGGTAACATTCTGGCTCTTACCGCATTGCTCTAAGTTGTTTGTTTTGGGAGTTAACACGCGCCCTGGAGGGGGGCGAAATCCGCCCACCCCTCCGGTTTTTCGAGGATAGCGCAAAAACGGCGGCGCGCAGCGCCGCCGTTTTTTGTATACCTGTTTAGAAATGAACTTCCCGCATTATGTAAAATTCTTGGCCTCAGGTCATCTCAGGTCAAGTCACCAGACCAGGTCACGTGATGACCTCAACTCCCTGTTTGCAGTAGTACCACAGCCACAGTTTTACGCCGCTCGGTTTCAATCTTGTAGGACTTCATAAAGTCATAGATACCAACAATTTGTGTATCTCGGATTTCTAATTTCGGTGACCTAAGGTCAGGTCAATTTTGTGACCGCCAACACGGTTTTATCAATAACTATCGACATAATGAAGATAGAGAAGAGAAAACGGTACCAATATGTTTGTCTCGTCGAGACACGTCTCCCAATATGCAACATGACCAACTTGGGTCACCACTTGACCTTGACCTGAGGTCAAATTTCTCAGTTGACCTAACCCGGTCACCATGAATATGATTCGAAGCGCCTTGACAAGACACACGCGATGGCGTAAACATTATTGCTTTATCTGTATTAGGTAAAAGGTTATTTGGGGAAAACAGTTTTGAAAACAAAATCACCTTTTTGACATTCGATGACTTCTGGAGCCTAAACTATTGACCTGAGCTCAAATCTGAGGACACCTATGTCGATTGCATTTTTCAATGACTTTCGATTGATTTTTCCGTTTGCTGCTAACTATCATAGTTCCCGAGATATTTGGGAGTGTTCGAACCGAAGTCTTGAAAACTTGAAAATCTGACCCTTGATGACCTCTGGTGACCTCAATATTGACCTGAAAAAAAAAAATAACGAAATACTTTCGAAAGAGCTTGTCTCGAGCTATCTAACGTCATTTCCCGCTTGTCGCTACGTTGCGTGGTTTTCGAGATCATAGGTGGGGGGGCGAAATCCGCCCCCCCCCCCCTCCAGGGCGTGTGATTATCAGAGGCCCTCCAGGGCGCGTGTTAACAGGGGGGCCTGTCAGAGCCCCCCCGTAGGGCGAAGGTAAAAAAAAACTCCCGTAGGGCGAGGGTTAAATTTAACAAAAGAAAAAAAGAAAGGGGACTTCCAGATCTTTTGTTTTCCTCCCGACTGCCGGTCCTCCATCCTCTGTCACGCCCACGTTCACCCGGGTCTGGTGGTCGCTGGCCACCGGGCATGTGGTGGCCTCGAGCCGCCCCCCGGGAGTGGTGGCCGTCTGCATGGCGTGTGCTCTCCTCGCAGCTTCGCGCTGCGGGGAAGTGCCTGCGGGAAGGGCAAAGGGCGGTTGCCCGGTCAACGTTCCAGTTTGACCCACTTTACCCCTTCTCCTTCATCCCATGGCTCCGCAATCAGCAGGGGTGGTAAAAGTGCTTTGAGTGGCCCCGACCGAAAGGGGCACATAACAAAACTGACCCCAGCTCAGCTGAGGTCTTCAGCTACTCGCTCGCTACTTCAGATGAATAACCTAACATGCTCACATCATCCCTATATTTTAAAACCAAACAAAAATCTAACCCTCACTGAAAGCTACAGGCCAATATCACTGACCAGGTGTTACCACAAAATATGTGTGTGAATGATTCGAGAAAGACTGCTATATTTGATCAAATAAATACATATCATATAAAACAACCAATCAGGCTTCTTGCCAGAACGAAGCACAACTGACAACCTGGTTAAACTCACAGCAGATATCCAAAAATTAATTTGCACTCAAGCAACACACTCAACATTTTAACACTACTTGACCATATACACAAAATGGACATCACTGGACACCTAGCACACCTTAACCATTAGATAATAGTTCAGTAATTCACCTCCCCAGTTAATGGTGTTCTTGAGGTCCCTAATAAAATAAAATCGAAATAACTATACAAATGACTTGAGTCTAAAAATTCGGGAAATAGTCGAAAAAAGTGTCACTATATTTCGGCACGAACCTTCATCAGGTGACTTCACTGATTCATCAGTCACCTGATGAAGGTTTCTGCAAAAATATAGTGACACTTTTGACTACTATTTTCCGAATTTTGAGACTGATGTCATTAGTATCATGATTTCTTAATTTGGCCAAGTCTCAAACAAGGGTTAAACTTCATTGATAAAAGAAGAGAGTATTATTACAACAAACATATAAGTGTACCAGTAATACCAAAGCTATGACGTCACCAAAAACGATACATAATCAAACCTGACCTAACCTTTACAGCAAATACGGTTGCAGGAACCCACGTTTAGAACGCTCCGCTCGCATTCGCTCGCTGGCCGTTGCGCTGCGGAACCTACCCCAGACCCCCACAGACCATCTTGCAGACAGTCCCTAGTCTAGTCTTGCATAATCCACTTTTCAGTCTGTCGTAATATTACCGTCAGCTGAATACTCTTCTGTTATGCACATTATGGCAGCATGGTATGACGTCGCAACGTCATATGGTAACATCAGAAATACAGCAGCATTGTGCACCATAGCGAAATTTCAATATTTCTTCTGACGAAGCCATTATTATGAATGGGTTAGGTTAGGTTTTGTTAGGTTAAGTTTAGTTTAACGGCTTTGTCGGAAGAAATATGAAAATTGTGTTGTGGTGCACAATGCCGAAATGTATTCTGACAAAGCTGTTATTATTATGAATAGGTTAGGTTAAGTTAAGGTTAGTTCAACGGCTTCGTCAGAGGAAATATGGAAATTCCGCTGTGGTTCACAATGCCGCTGCTTTTCTGATGTTACCATATGCTGCCATACTGTGCATAGCACGGCACACTGACAGGTACCTTAGTCAAAGATTACCAATAATTTCACAAGTTGGTCAAAATACAGTGAAACTAGTGATTTTACAACTATTTTTAACATTAACGGCAATTTTGAACGATTTTTAATCACACGGAACATTTCAACCACTTTAACTAAATTCCCACTTACCATTTCACAATATGGACACGTTTGTCAAATGATAAAGCACTATAATAACCGTCTATGCGGTTCACCGTGAATCATACTCCGTATCGACATGAACGAACGACATGACAAACTCAAAGTTGCATTACAATAGTGCCAGTGCCAGGGGGTTGTCATCCCTGCAGCCGCCATAGGCTCAATTAGCTAGAATGCCATGCAACAAAAGAACCACGTATGTCAAACTCCCGAAAACCGTAACATACGTGGTTCTTCCTAGGGCGTGACGACATCTATTCGGAAAATTTTGGCCCACCGACATTTGTGGCGCGTCTTATATATGGCCTTTTAACATTAGCTATGCGCCCTAAACCAAGAACAACCTTTTAACATTACCGAAGGAGCTCCTTCGCTGCTATAAGAGCTCCTTCGCTGTCAAAATAGGAGTGACTTGGAGCAAAGTGTTATTTAGATAAGTTAGAGACAGTCTTTCTTTCAGGGCATGTTGTTTGTAAATCGTCTCGGTAGAATTATATATATATATATATACTCTTTCAAAAATTGCGAGTTATTATTGATTTGTATAGGGGCAAGGGATTCTCCGTCCAGATGACGTCACCACCCCTGAGTCGGATTTGGTCAAATCGCCGGATGACTCTACCTTCTTGTAGGGCCTTAGCCAGTGCGACAGAATGAGAATCAAATGTCATGATTGCGCCATAAACGACGCAATTTCGCAAAAATACTTCTGGATATTCACGCTGAATGCACCGGATTTTTTTACTATTTATAGTAGAACTCTTAAAGTCCCGCTGGTAAAACAGTGAAATCCACTACCCTGACAGTTGACTCACTCCATTTAAAATGCACAAAGAGGACCCCCGGGGCCGGAGCCGGGGTCGGGGCCGGGGTACTGTCGACCAGATAACTGGTATATATTTTTCCGACGGAAATATGGGTGAAACTAAATTATTGACAATCAAGAGCTGAAACGCAACTGCTAATTTTACAAATGTAAATGTAGGTACATACATACTGACGTAATTAATATGATGATTACCTAAGTGAATAATACATCTGAAGTGGTTTTAAGTTTAACGATCAGTATTTCTAAGGACATGATCGCTTAGTAAATTTTCCCAAGAATAACATGGTAATTATTTTTACTGGCTTTTTGACCCCGAGTACTTCATGAGAAGGAGCATTTGTCCCCGACCTTATCCATAAAGACATAACACTTTACCACCCCTGGCGCAATGGTCCGGCCGGGCCAAAGCGGCCTTATCCTACCCCCCCCCCCCCCCCCCCCAAAAAAAAAACCTGGCGTGTCGATCTCGGCAGAGAGTGCGCTAATGACGTCAAAGCAATGATTAGTTAAGTTAATTAATCAGTAGTCGTGGTGGTCGCGCATACTACTTTCGGAATCTCTCAAGTCCATGCCGCGTACGGGTTGCCGCGTGGCTCGGGGTTCGTGGAACAAAAGTTATGTAATATTACAATTGTGTGCGCAACTGGCACATAATTATTTACACAATGTGGGAATATTCCCTGGCGTTCTACCAAATAGTTACGCACATAACATCGCCGGAGACAAACAAGGCGTAACCGGATGAGTTCTAAGCAATGATGAAGCTTTGATGGGTTCTCATTTCGAGACGCTGGACACCAAAACAGTGTCCCAAATTTTCACCGACAGAATATCAGAAGGGTTCTCCGAAATTATACGGGGTGCTCTGGTAATCCCCCTCCCCAACCTCTAGAAGGTCTCCATTGATATGGTTGTGAAATCTTTGTTCGAGAACCTTTAGGAAGGGTTCTCAGACGAGAAGGTACTGACATGTGGTGGTCGCGCGAGAGCCATGAGGCTCTCGAAGACCAGGCAAAGTTATCATTGTTGTTGTTCAGTGCAACACGCCGAACGTCTGAGACGTCTCATGGCAATGTTTGTCTTTAGGGTAACTTCGTACTCCCGATGAGGCATTGGCAGCTATATTTGAATACATTATTCTAGTCTCAGCGTTCTCGATGGTTCATTGCTTACTACAACTCAGTCATACATCAGACTAAGAGTCACTCAGACACACGTTAGCGATCATATAAAAACCTACATTTCGATGAAAATATAGCTGACATCGAACAGGTCGTCCGCTCATAAGCCACATACACACACACACACACACATAAATCAATACCTAAACATAAAACATATCGCAAAATGACGGACAATTCAAAGACAGGGTACATAATTCACTCTACCTTGTTGCGAAGTGTTTGGACTAAACGTCATTCGTAGTCACTGCAGCGCAAAAACACCCATAAAATATAAAATGCAAGGAAAACGTCTAAGAACGACCAAGAGCCAAATGTAGAGACTTTCGTTGATCGACAAACAGCACGGACATAATACTTATCTTTGGTCCCTGATTAAAGGTGCACTGTATAATACACTACATATACGGCGGTGCGGCGGGTGGCTCTTCTCACAGCTCGACATCAACACTGCAGCAGACACTGTCGCACTATTCTCACGGCTCGACATCAACGCTGCAGCAGACACAGTCACACTATTCTCACGGCTCGACATCAACACTGCAGCAGACACTGTCACACTATTCTCACGGCTCGACATCAACACTGCAGCAGACACTGTCACACTATTCTCACGGCTCGAAATCAACACTGCAGCAGACACTGTCACACGGATCGACATCAACGCTGGAGCAGACACTGCTCAGCTCAGCTCAACTCAGCTCAGCCCAGCACCAGCGGCGTCTCTCAGACGTCCGTGGGCAGCACGATCGCCTCGTCTTCGGAGCTGTTCTCGTATCCGTCGTTGTGCCGCACCTGTGGCGGCGGGAGCGGATGGGCCGGGCTGCCCCGGGACTGGACGAACGCCCCCTGCAGACTGCTCACGCCAGAGGCGTTAGAGCTCCGGTGCCGCGGCTGCAACCCACAGACGAGATCAGAATGGGTAGCGGGGTTTAATACGAACAACGAGATGCGACACAAACATGCAGAATGGAGATGTCTGACCGTGGGCAACAATGGAAAATTGGCCGGGAGGCGGACGCGACAGATCTCGAACAGCAGACACGACAGATCTCGAACAGCAGACACGCCAGATCTCGAACAGCAGACACGAAAGATCCCGAACAGCCGTAGCATGATGAAACGTGGCTGCAGTCTGACTGAGTAGGTTAAACACTGAAAATGGGAGTGGTGTGACAACGATGGGTGTTGGGTGTTGGCCTCGATGATGGGTGTTGGGTGTTGGCTTCGATGATGGGTGTTGGGTGTTGGCTTCGATGATGGGTGTTGGGTGTTGGCCTCGATGATGGGTGTTGGGTGTTGGCTTCGATGATGGGTGTTGGGTGTTGGCTTCGATGATGGGTGTTGGGTGTTGGCTTCGATGATGGGTGTTGGGTGTTGGCCTCGATGATGGGTGTTGGGTGTTGGCTTCGATGATGGGTGTTGGGTGTTGGCTTCGATGATGGGTGTTGGGTGTTGGCTTCGATGATGGGTGTGGGGTGTTGGCTTCGATGATGGGTGTTGGGTGTTGGCTTCGATGATGGGTGTTGGGTGTTGGCCTCGATGATGGGTGTTGGGTGTTGGCTTCGATGATGGGTGTTGGGTGTTTGCTTCGATGATGGGTGTTGAGTGTTGGCTTCGATGATGGGTGTTGGGTGTTGGCCTCGATGATGGGTGTTGGGTGTTGGCTTCGATGATGGGTGTTGGGTGTTGGCCTCGATGATGGGTGTTGGGTATTGGCCTCGATGATGGGTGTTGGGTGTTGGCCTCGATGATGGGTGTTGGGTGTTGGCCTCGATGATGGGTGTTGGGTGTTGGCTTCGATGATGGGTGTTGGGTGTTGGCTTCGATGATGGGTGTTGGGTGTTGGCTTCGATGATGGGTGTTGGGTGTTGGCCTCGATGATGGGTGTTGGGTGTTGGCCTCGATGATGGGTGTTGGGTGTTGGCCTCGATGATGGGTGTTGGGTGTTGGCCTCGATGATGGGTGTTGGGTGTTGGCTTCGATGATGGGTGTTGGGTGTTGGCCTCGATGATGGGTGTTGGGTGTTGGCCTCGATGATGGGTGTTGGGTGTTGGCTTCGATGATGGGTGTTGGGTGTTGGCTTCAATGATGGGTGTTGGGTGTTGGCTTCGATGATGGGTGTTGGGTGTTGGCTTCGATGATGGGTGTTGGGTGTTGGCTTCGATGATGGGTGTTGGGTGTTGGCCTTGATGATGGGTGTTGGGTGTTGGCTTCGATGATGGGTGTTGGGTGTTGGCTTTGATGATGGGTGTTGGGTGATGGCCTCGATGATGGGTGTTGGGTGTTGGCCTCGATGATGGGTGTTGGGTGTTGGCCTCGATGATGGGTGTTGGGTGTTGGCCTCGATGATGGGTGTTGGGTGTTGGCCTCGATGATGGGTGTTGGGTGTTGGCCTCGATGATGGGTGTTGGGTGTTGGCCTCGATGATGGGTGTTGGGTGTTGGCTTCGATGATGGGTGTTGGGTGTTGGCCTCGATGATGGGTGTTGGGTGCTGGCCTTGATGATGGGTGTTGGGTGTTGGCTTCGATGATGGGTGTTGGGTGTTGGCCTCGATGATGGGTGTTGGGTGTTGGCCTCGATGATGGGTGTTGGGTGTTGGCTTCGATGATGGGTGTCGGGTGTTGGCCTCGATGATGGGTGTTGGGTGTTGGCTTCGATGATGGGTGTTGGGTGTTGGCCTCGATGATGGGTGTTGGGTGTTGGCCTCGATGATGAGTGTTGGGTGTTGGCCTCGATGATGGGTGTTGGGTGTTGGCCTCGATGATGGGTATTGGGTGTTGGCCTCGATGATGGGTGTTGGGTGTTGGCCTCGATGATGGGTGTTGGGTGTTGGCTTCGCGTGCCATGATACGTTTGCAGGGAATACTAAGCAGCTAACCTATAGCAGCAAAAAACGTCTCGAAAAGTGGCATTGAAGTTCAACATTCATAATTTGGCGTTTGTATACCAACATGACAAATTAACCCGCGAGTTACTGGAGGGGGCTATTTTTTGCCCCTCCCCCCTCCCGTTCTTTTGCAATAACTCCTAAACGAACACCGGTATCGTCACCAAACTTGCACTACCTTCTCTCACATCAATTCTACACATGTTGGCAAACGAAAAAATATGAGGCTATGATAGGTCAACCGGGAATGACGTCAGAGTGACGTCATGTTCTTCGGGTTTTGTTGCAAAATAATGGTTTGCGGAAAACGCTGTCAAAGGTACGATATTTGAGATAAACTAAATTGGTTTAAATCAAATTACTGACAATAGACCGCGCTATCAAACTGCCGTCTCGGATTTTTGAGGGTTTTTTTAATTCAAAATTTTGAGAAATCCAATTTTTTTTTTTTTTTAAACAAAGTTTTCAAGAAAAAATCAGAATTATCCAAAAACCGGAATATATGTGATCGAGACGTATGCGATGAATATGTGTACCAAATTTAAAGTCGATATCTTTAACAATGACCGAGTTATGACCTTTAAATGACACAAATCGACCACTTCTCACAGCATTACTATGCATAAAAAACGCATTTCCATTTTTGCTTTTTACTTATATTTATATGGAACAAACAATGTTCTAAGGTCATTTTTCTTGTTCTAGACGAAAAACAAACCCATAAACATGTGTTACAACGCCTAATGACCGTAATCTGCAGTTTGACCTCGTGACCTCGGAAGACCTTGACTTGACCCAAGGTCATAAACAGCTTAGAAAGGTACTTAGAAGTGTCAGACACACGAATCATACCGATGTATCGACAGTCTATGCGTTTAATATCGCAATTTTGCGCGACAATTCCATCCATCGAGACCTTTTGACACGGTCAAACATTTTGTACTTGACCTGACCTGTGACGTCATCGGTGACCCGGAGGTCAACAATATTATGTTTCCCTCGATAAATTTCCCAGGGCTATCGAATGCCGTTTGAATTTTTACATTCGTTCCAGTAGTTCCGGAGATCAGAGGGGGTAGGGGAAAAAATAGCCCCCCCAGTAAGTCGCGTTATGAAATATACCCCAGTAACTCGCGGGTTAACCCGCGATTTACTGGGGGTGCTATTTTTTGCCCTCCCCCTTCCCGTTATTTTGTAATAACTCCTAAACCAACACCAGTATCGTCACTAATCTTGCAGTACCTTACCTCACATTCATTATACACATGTTGGCTAAAGGAAAAAGATAAGGTCATGATAGGTCAACCGAGAATGACGTCAGAGTGACATGTTCTTCGGTTTGTGTTGCAAAATAATGGTTTGCGGAAAACGCTGTCAAAGGCATAATATTTGAGATACATTCAATTATTTTAAATCAAATTACTGACAATAGAACGGGATATCAAACTGCAATCTCGGATTTTTGAGTTTTTTTATTCAAAATTTTGAGAAATCCAATAATTTTGATAATAAAATTTTCAAAAAAATCAGAATTATCCAAAAACCGGATAGTGTGTGATCGAGACGTGTTCGGGGAATATGAGTACCAAATTTGAAGTCGTTATCTTAAAAAAATGAATGACTTATGACGTTTAAATGACAAAAATCGACCACCTGCTCTCACAGCATTACTATGCATAAAAAATGCATTTCCGTTTTGGCTTTTACTTCTAACTATATGTTACAAGCAATGTTCTAAGGTCATTTTTCGCGTTCAAAACTAAAAACAAACCGAAGTGTCAGACACACGAATCATACCGATTTATCGACTGCTTATGCGTTTATATAATATCGCAATTTTGCGCGACAATTCCATCCATTGAGACCTTTTGACACGGTCAAACATTTTGTACTTGACCTGCCCTGTGACGTCATCGGTAACCCCGAGGTCAACAATATTATGTTTCCCTCGATAAATTTCCCAGGGCTATCGAAAGCCGTTTGAATTTTTACAATCAGTCCAGAAGTTCCGGAAATCGGAGGGGGGGGGGCAAAAATTAGCCCCCCCCCCCCCCAATAGGTCGCGTTATGAAATATACCCCAGTAACTCGCGGGTTAACCCTCGCCCTACTGGAGCTTTTTCACCTTCGCCCTACAGGGGGGGGGGGGGCTGACAGGCTCCCCTGTTAACTTCCAAACCAACAACATTTTGTACCAACATGACGTCATCAAAACATTATTATCTCCCAAACTATTTGACCAGTTTCAATTACATTTTTACAGCATACGTAGAATTGTTGTAAACTCATCTACCAAAAATTTCAGAAAGGTGCACCCCATGTGTTAAAAGATATTCTAGAAAATCCTCAGGGGGGGGGGCTGTCAGCCCCCCCCCCCCCCCCCCGTAGGGCGAGGGTTAACAAAACACAACAGACAGGTATATTCAAAGCGCATGCCTGGTGCACGTATTTATCTAACGAAGAGCCGACACGTACCTTTTTGTTGAACTCATTGTTGGCGCCGAGCGTCTCCATGCGTTTTCTGCGCCGCTCCTGCAACACAGAGTTTTTCCTCTGCTCCAGAGCCCGGAGCGCGTCCGCTCGCAGGCTGATCTTCCTCATGTTGCCCAGGATCGGGGTGGCTGCAACGAGTCAACAATCGCAGTACTCTGGGTAATGATCACTGCCACGAGTCAGTAGAGTCAACACTATAACAAGACAATGCGGCTCATCGTCGCACCATACCGCGGGATAATCCAGACAGACCTGCTCTAACCCAGCTTCGTCTATTCTAGATCCAGACCCAAGCAAAATCCAAGAAGCTTTCACGAGGCTGATTCAATCTAATGAAGTCTCTATTGGATCATATCCAGAGTTGTGGGCAGTGAGTCAAATTACATAATGTCTAATGAAGTCTCTATTGGATCATATCCAGAGTTGTGGGCAGTGAGTCAAATTACATAATGTCTAATGAAGTCTCTATTGGATCCTATCCAGAGTTGTGGGCAGTGAGTCAAATTACATAATGTCTAATGAAGTCTCTATTGGATCATATCCAGAGTTGTGGGCAGTGAGTCAAATTACATAATGTCTAATGAAGTCTCTATTGGATCCTATCCAGAGTTGTGGGCAGTGAGTCAAATTACATAATGTCTAATGAAGTCTGTATTGGATCCTATCCAGAGTTGTGGGCAGTGAGTCAAATTACATAATGTCTAATGAAGTCTCTATTGGATCCTATCCAGAGTTGTGGGCAGTGAGTCAAATTACATAATGTCTAATGAAGTCTCTATTGGATCCTATCCAGAGTTGTGGGCAGTGAGTCAAATTACATAATGTCTAATGAAGTCTCTATTGGATCATATCCAGAGTTGTGGGCAGTGAGTCAAATTACATAATGTCTAATGAAGTCTCTATTGGATCCTATCCAGAGTTGTGGGCAGTGAGTCAAATTACATAATGTCTAATGAAGTCTCTATTGGATCCTATCCAGAGTTGTGGGCAGTGAGTCAAATTACATAATGTCTAATGAAGTCTGTATTGGATCATATCCAGAGTTGTGGGCAGTGAGTCAAATTACATAATGTCTAATGAAGTCTCTATTGGATCCTATCCAGAGTTGTGGGCAGTGAGTCAAATTACATAATGTCTAATGAAGTCTCTATTGGATCATATCCAGAGTTGTGGGCAGTGAGTCAAATTACATAATGTCTAATGAAGTCTCTATTGGATCCTATCCAGAGTTGTGGGCAGTGAGTCAAATTACATAATGTCTAATGAAGTCTCTATTGGATCATATCCAGAGTTGTGGGCAGTGAGTCAAATTACATAATGGCAGTGGGTTATTAGATTCGCAACGTTCCGCTCCCAATCCGAACTTTCTGTCAACTTGGCGGAAATATACTTATGAGCGGCCCGACCCGCCCGTAGCCATGTTCTTTTCGGAGGGTTATTTATTTGCGACTACTCAGTCGATGTGCCTAAAAGTTTGCATATATTCACGTATTATACTTGTGCAACGATACTTGTACGACGTATTCACGTTTACGTCGTACAAGTATCGTATTCAAGTTGTAAAATTATGAGTTGCTAGGTTCAGGAGTAGCGCGCGTCGACTTCCTCTCTTAAGCACAGTGGCAAATTAACCGCCAAACTTGACTTCTTCCAGTCATGGCTTCAACCCTTCGTGTCCAGATAACGATGAAGAAGACTTCTTCCAGTCATGGCTTCAACCCTTCGTGTCCAGATAACGATGAAGAAGACTTCTTCCAGTCATGGCTTCAACCCTTCGTGTCCAGATAACGATGAAGAAGACTTCTTCCAGTCATGGCTTCAACCCTTCGTGTCCAGATAACGATGAAGAAGACTTCTTCCAGTCATGGCTTCAACCCTTCGTGTCCAGATAACGATGAAGAAGACTTCTTCCAGTCATGGCTTCAACCCTTCGTGTCCAGATAACGATGAAGAAGACTTCTTCCAGTCATGGCTTCAACCCTTCGTGTCCAGATAACGATGAAGAAGACTTCTTCCAGTCATGGCTTCAACCCTTCGTGTCCAGATAACGATGAAGAAGACTTCTTCCAGTCATGGCTTCAACCCTTCGTGTCCAGATAACGATGAAGAAGACTTCTTCCAGTCATGGCTTCAACCCTTCGTGTCCAGATAACGATGAAGAAGACTTCTTCCAGTCATGGCTTCAACCCTTCGTGTCCAGATAACGATGAAGAAGACTTCTTCCAGTCATGGCTTCAACCCTTCGTGTCCAGATAACGATGAAGAAGACTTCTTCCAGTCATGGCTTCAACCCTTCGTGTCCAGATAACGATGAAGAAGACTTCTTCCAGTCATGGCTTCAACCCTTCGTGTCCAGATAACGATGAAGAAGACTTCTTCCAGTCATGGCTTCAACCCTTCGTGTCCAGATAACGATGAAGAAAACGTCTTCCAGTCATGGCTTCAACCCTTCGTGTCCAGATAACGATGAAGAAGACTTCTTCCAGTCATGGCTTCAACCCTTCGTGTCCAGATAACGATGAAGAAGACTTCTTCCAGTCATGGCTTCAACCCTTCGTGTCCAGATAACGATGAAGAAGACTTCTTCCAGTCATGGCTTCAACCCTTCGTGTCCAGATAACGATGAAGAAGACTTCTTCCAGTCATGGCTTCAACCCTTCGTGTCCAGATAACGATGAAGAAGACTTCTTCCAGTCATGGCTTCAACCCTTCGTGTCCAGATAACGATGAAGAAGACTTCTTCCAGTCATGGCTTCAACCCTTCGTGTCCAGATAACGATGAAGAAGACTTCTTCCAGTCATGGCTTCAACCCTTCGTGTCCAGATAACGATGAAGAAGACTTCTTCCAGTCATGGCTTCAACCCTTCGTGTCCAGATAACGATGAAGAAGGCGCGTCGCCACGCAATTTTGAGTGGGAGGGGGGGGACCCATAAGTCCATATTTTCCATTCAACAATCAACATTAGGGTACGCACTAGTGATGTCATTTTCCGAAAATTCCTGAACCTTGATCAAACCGATACCAATTTCATTGTAGCTATGCTGACCGAAAGCCAAACCGATTTTTTCCAACCCGAAAATGACCGATTTTTGACCGACTTTCAATATTGGTGTAAGAGGTTGGCAAGTGTTACTTTGCATATGCAGGTATTTTTTAGGGAAAGAAATACCTCAATAATACTTAATAGTATTGATGATCAGAATCCAAATTAATTGCCTGCCATTCTTATTTCCCAGCTGGATCCCTGCAGAACATGCCGAACTTCCTGCAAAAAAAGGTAGCCGGTCTGATGCATATCGCTGACTTGCTTGACCGAAACATACCTACAATTTGTTCTCTGACCAACCAGTAACCGATTCGGTATTGGAAGTTTTTGGTACACCCTAATTTTGGTTACCGAATGACATCACTAGTACGCACGCATTCAGAAGAGCCGACTCTATTTCCCTTCCTTTTTTCATTCAACTATTTTAATGAGAATCACCAGAACTCTTACTTCATGACTTTTTCCTTCTTCCAGATATTAATCATTTGACACATTAAGTTTTATCTACACTACGCTGCAGCCTGAAACCAACTCCGTTCCATCGCCTTAGCGCTTACCAGGAATGCGTCAGGAATCCCAAAAGTCAAAGTTCGCTGGTGGAATTTTAATGTTCTTATGAAAGAGCATGTCTCAGTGATGGTGACGGAGTGGACAAAATCGTTGAGAAAGCTCTGTGGAAGGAACAGGACCCAGTTGATTGTTGCGATGTCGGATGCGGTCGCTAAAGCCGCGAAAGAATGTGCCTGACGCGGCTATTTCACTCTTACCGCCTCGGGTAGTCTTCTTAGCCCGTTCGCCGGCACTGCTATTTTTCCGGCTCTTGACATATTTCTCCCTAGATGCACAGCACCCCGCAAACCAAAACATATCCTGAGTTGTAGGCATGCTGTTCACCCTTGAAATTAATGCAATTCAGGTTGTCAAAGATGTTTTGTTACATACAAAAATTACACCTATATGGACACAATGTATCAGCCAAATTCTGGTCTGACGCAGAGTCCTGTCAGATGCCAGTGGTGTACCGAGAATACGGTCATTCAGGGCATGACCTGGTCCTTTGGACCCGAGGCACCCACGCAAAGCTGGCGCCCCTCCAATCAGTGACGGCGCCCCTCCGGCCAGTGACGGCGCCACTCCAGCCAGTGAGGATACTCTCCCGGCCAGTGACGGTGCTCTTGCGGCCAGTGACGGCGCCCCCGGCCAGTGAGGACGCTCCCTGCCATAGACGGCGCCTCTCCGGCACGTGACAGCACCCCTCCGGCCAGCGACAGCGCCCCTCAGGCTGGCGACGACGCCCCTCCGACAAGTGACGGTGCCCCTCCGGCCAGTGACGGCTCCCCTCCGGCCAGTGACGGCGCCCCTCCTACCAGTGACGGCGCCCTTCCGACCATCGACGGTGCCTCTTCCGCCAGTGACCACGTCCCTCCAGCAAGTGACGGTCTACGCCCCTCCGGCGAGTGACGGGGCCCCTCCAACTAGTGACTGCCCCTCTCCAGTCCGTGACGGCGCCCCTCCGGCCAGTCACGGCGCCCCTCCGGCTAGCAACGGCACCCCCTCCAGCCAGTGACGGCTCCTCTCCGTCCGTCCGTAGGCTCCCCCTGCACAATTTTCGCCAATATTGGTGGCGCCCCTGTCGATCGGGTGGCGCCCCTCAAGGCTATATCAAGGATGTATCCAATTTGTGTCGTCCCAAAAATTCTGCCCCGCATCGTTTTGAGCGGTGACAAAAATATTTTGCAAATAATGTAGATTCTTAGCCTAAATACCTAAAAGGAAATAGTTTAACTTCAACATGGGGGTTTGAACTGAAATAACATTTTTGTAGGCCGTGTTGAGAAATCCCTTTCTGCAAGTTTTCTTGGCTGAAAAGACTCTCAAGCCGAAGATATTTGACTTTTTGGCGAAGGAATACCGCGCATATATGATATACCGTACCGTCTGAAAGTGCCAGCACCGCATGGAGCATAGGCAGACCAATAACGCACACCATACAATTAATCATGTACGACCTTCTGTCCTGAATTGGCGCGATTTAGGACTATTTTTGAAAAGAGAAAAACAAAATGTATTAGAAAAGCTAATAAATCGAGAAAATTATCACCATCGTTTTCAGCAGCATTTGCTTCATATGTTCGACTACAACCAGCGTATATTTGACAACTTTCAGAAAGGTGAAACATTCCCTTTAAGGTTTGGATCGTGGTTGTAGTGGGGGTCAGCCCCCCCCCCACACACACACACAGCCCCCTGCTGGCCCTCCCGGTGGCGACACCCCTGCGATGAAGGCTGGCTGGCTGCCGCACCATACTTCAGCTGAGATACAAGTTGTGTACCTAAGCGATGCATATTCTGGACTGCAATGACAAGCCTAGATGGTGCACTAAGTAGGTAAATAGTATGTACATTTATATCTGGTAATATTGAAATTACACGTGAAATATGCCCAAAAACATAAACTACGTATGCTTTGTAGTCCAGAATATACGTAGTTGATCTCCAAAACTTGCATCTCAGCTGAGAAGGACCGGTCAGCAGCGAACCCCACAGGACCGGACAGCAGCGAACCCCACAGGACCGGACAGCAGCGAACCCCACAGGACCGGACAGCAGCGAACCCCACAGGACCGGACAGCAGCGAACCCCACAGGACCGGACAGCAGCGAACCCCACAGGACCGGACAGCAGCGAACCCCACAGGACCGGACAGCAGCGAATCCCGCAGGACCGGACAGCAGTGAACCCCACAGGACCGGACAGCAGCGAACCCCGCAGGACCGGACAGCAGTGAACCCCACAGGACCGGACAGCAGCGAACCCCACGGGACCGGACAGCAGTGAACCCCACAGGACCGGACAGCAGCGAACCCCGCAGCCAACGGCATCGGGTAGGTTGCCGCTATAACAGGAATAAGTCGATTCCGTTCAAACATCAGCCGTCGATCGGCTGATGTTTAGTAGGCGGAACACAATTTAACAAAATGCCACTGCGTCGTATTGCAGTCCTTGTTCTACTGACTGTAGACTTTGTATATACAAGTGCAGTTTGTGATATTGTCTTTGCCTTGGCGCTTTCTTGGTTTACCCTACTGCAGTATCCAACGTGTGGTGTTACTGTTACGTAAGCTACTGCAGTTTCCAGTTCGTGGTGCTACTGTTACGTAAGCTACTGCAGTTTCCAGTTCGTGGTGCTACTGTTACGTGCGCTACTGCAGTCTCCAGTTCGTGGTGCTACTGTTACGTAAGCTACTGCAGTTTCCAGTTCGTGGTGCTACTGTTACGTGCGCTACTGCAGTCTCCAGTTCGTGGTGCTACTGTTACGTAAGCTACTGCAGTCTCCAGTTCGTGGTACTACTGTTACGTGCGCTACTGCAGTCTCCAGTTCGTGGTGCTACTGTTACGTAAGCTACTGCAGTCTCCAGTTCGTGGTGCTACTGTTACGTGCGCTACTGCAGTCTCCAGTTCGTGGTGCTACTGTTGCGTGCGCTACTGCAGTCTCCAGTTCGTGGTGCTACTGTTACGTGAGCTACTGCAGTCTCCAGTTCGTGGTGTCTGTGTTGTGTGCGCTACTGCAGTCTCCAGTTCGTGGTGCTACTGTTACGTAAGCTACTGCAGTCTCCAGTTCATGGTGCTACTATTACGTGAGCTACTGCAGTCTCCTGTTCGTGGTGTTACTGTTGCGTGATCTACTGCAGTCTCCAGTTCGTGGTGCTACTGTTACGTAAGCTACTGCAGTCTCCAGACCGTGGTGTTACTGTTGCGTGAGCTACTGCAGTCTCCAGTTCGTGGTGCTACTGTTACGTAAGCTACTGCAGTCTCCAGTTCGTGGTGCTACTATTACGTGAGCTACTGCAGTCTCCAGTCCGTGGTGTTACTGTTGCGTGAGCTACTGTAGTCTCCAGCTCGTGGTGTCGGTGTTGTGTGCGCTACTGCAGTCTCCAGTTCGTGGTGTTACTGTTACGTGAGCTACTGAAGTCTCCAGTTCGTGGTGCTACTTTTACGTGAGCTACTGAAGTTTCCAGTTCGTGGTGCTACTATTACGTGAGCTACTGCAGTCTCCAGTTCGTGGTGTTACTGTTGCGTGAGCTACTGTAGTCTCCAGCTCGCGGTGTCGGTGTTGTGTGCGCTACTGCAGTCTCCAGTTCGTGGTGTTACTGTTACGTGAGCTACTGCAGTCTCCAGTTCGTGGTGCTACTGTTACGTGAGCTACTGCAGTCTCCAGTTCGTGGTGTTACTGTTGCGTGAGTGCGCTACTGCGCCTCCAGCGCTTGGTGGTAGTGCTGTGTACACTACTGCGGTCTCCGGGGTTGAGGTTACCGTTGTGTGCGCTACTGCAGTCTCCAGACCGTGGTGCTTATGTTGTGTACACTACTGCGGTCTCCGGGGTTGAGGTTACCGTTGTGTAAGTTACTGCAGTCTCTAGACCGTGGTGCTTATGTTGTGTACACTACTGCGGTCTCCAGGGTTGAGATTACCGTTGTGTAAGATATTGCAGTCTCAAGCCAGTGTTTTTTACGTTTTACATATCTGGACCACTGGCCACTCTTCATTTTCTACTGCGCAAACATCAATGAAATGATCGACCACATGCCGTTGATCAAGTCAAACCAAGTTTCCATGTAACATAAATAGTTCTTAACTTCGAAAATGCGAACTTAGGAAATGAAAGCGCCCTTGAGGCGCGGTGTACCCAAGACAGCAGCGCAACATGAATTCCAACCAATACAGTCGGTAATACATTGTCCTTGCCGTTTTTAATTCAAAGCAAGGTTCTTAAGTGCTCTTTGCATTGGGAACGAATATTTTAGAACCACCCGCTCGGTTCCCCACCCAATAAAGGCGTTTTATTGGTAGGTGGGTAATTATCCGGAGTAGGTCAGCTGACAAGACATGAAGAACACATAAGCGTGTAAAATTGCCAATGTGTCCGTCTATCTCCACCACTCAGCACTCACCCTCGGTAGTGTGGCTGCTCAGCTGCTGGAACCGCTTTCTGAACGCCACGTCTAGGGTGCCGATCGGCTGCCGCTTCTGCTGCTGGTGGACCAGGTTGTGGATGGTTCTGCGGCTGGCCAGCCGGTTGCCGCCCTCCTCGCACGGCTCGCTGCGATCCCGGTCATCACGCAAACGCTGCATGCTTTTCACTATCTCCACAGCGTTCTTACGCAGCATCTCCTCTGGAGTCTCCTTGCTCTGCGGGGTGGACAGAGACGTTAGTCACGGCTCAGTAGGGCGACCCATCATCAGCCTCTCCTCTGGAGTCTCCTTGATCTGCGGGGTGGAGAGAGACGTCAGTCACGGCTCAGTAGGGCGACCCATCAGCAGCCTCTCCTCTGGAGTCTCCTTGCTCTGCGGGGTGGACAGAGACGTTAGTCACGGCTCAGTAGGGCAACCCATCAGCAGCCTCCTGTCAACGCAGCAAGGCATGGTGTATGGAGAGATGTGAACTCTGTTGACCAAAACAAACTATGTTTGGATGCGGAAAATGGCTATAGGCCGGTCCGGGAAAAAGAATGTTTGTATGTTGACTGCAATTACCAATCGATATAACATGGTTTCAATTTAAGATAAGCCAAATAAAAGACGAATATCTATTTGTGAGGCTTTCTAAATGTTTATTCACATATAACATGCAAAGCATTGGTGACATGCATTGCATGCTGACGTTTTTACAGAGGCACCGTTAGGCGTTACGTTTCCATGTCCGTTATGTATTTCGTAAAAACGTTACAGTCCAGTAAGTATATCACGGGCCTCACCTCCGTGTTACAGCAGCTGGTGAGTTCGCACGATGACAGGATGTGCGAGAGCGTCACGAAGCGATGGAACAGCATGGCTATGAACTGGATCAGCAGAATCAGGGCGAAGAAGAATACGAACACCAGGCCAATCGGCTCCATTTGTAGGTACTCCTTGTTGATCAAAACCTGCCAACATCCAGTCGCAATGTCACCTCGACCCCTTTCAGAGATATAGTAAAGAGGAGACATCACGCAACAACCGCGCACGGGGCTGAACTAGTTGGCAGATGATTTTGCGGTCTATTACGTTTGAATGACACTACAAAACTGCTGTCTCTGAAATACCTTAAGCACTATTGATATTCAACCCATGTATAGTAGGTATAGCCGTGCGTTGGTGAACCTTTAATTACAGAACGAGTAGCTAAACCGAGTACCTATAGCTCACCTATGTTAAATGTATTGCAAGCAGTATGCGTCATACTGAAAGCTCATGATGATTTATCTATACTACCGTCTACCCATCACACTCCTGGGTCGGTAGTGTCGGTAGTGTCGGTAGTGTTGGTAGTGTTGGCAGTGTTGGCAGTGTCGGCAGTGTCGGTAGTGTCGATAGTGTCGGAAGTGTCGGTAGTGTCGGTAGTGTCGGTAGTGTCGGTAGTGTCGGTAGTATCGGTAGTGTCGGTAGTGTCGGTAGTGTCGGTATTGTCGGTAGTGTCGGCAGTGTCGGTAGTGTTGGTAGTGTCGGTAGTGTCGGTAGTATCGGTAGAATCAGTAGTGTCGGTAATGTCGGTAGTGTTGGTAGTGTTGGCAGTGTCGGTAGTGTCGGTAGTGTCGGTAGTGTCGGTAGTGTCGGTAGTGTTGGTAGTGTCGGTATTGTCGGTAGTGTCGGTAGTATCGGTAGTATCGGTAGTGTCGGTAATGTCGGTAGTGTTGGTAGTGTTGGCAGTATCGGTAGTGTCGGTAGTGTCGGTAGTGTCGGTATTGTCGGTATTGTCGGTAGTGTCGGTAGTGTTGGTAGTGTCGGTATTGTCGGTAGTATCGGTAGTATCGGTAGTGTCGGCAGTGTTTGTAGTGTCGGTCGTGTCGGTCGTGTCGGTCGTGTCGGTCGTGTCGGTCGTGTCGGTCGTGTCGGTCGTGTCGGTCGTGTCGGTCGTGTCGGTCGTGTCGGTCGTGTCGGTCGTGTCGGTCGTGTCGGTAGTGTCGGTAGTGTCGGTAGTGTCGGTAGTGTCGGTAGTGTCGGTAGTGTCGGTAGTGTCGGTAATGTCGGTAATGTCGGTAGTGTCGGTAGTATCGGTAGTGTCGGTAGTGTCCCTCACCTGGCCAGTCTCCTGGATCAGAGTGGTATCTGGGTGGTAGTGTCGGTAGTGTCCCTCACCTGGCCAGTCTCCTCGATCAGAGTGATGTCTGGGTCGGTAGTGTCGGTAGTGTCGGCAGAGTGATGTTTGAGTCGGTAGTGTCGGTAGTGCCGGTAGTGTCGGTGTGCCCCTCACCTGACCAGTCTCCTCGATCAGAGTGATGTTGTACTTGACGCCGAGCGGCCAGTTCACGTGGAGGTTGTCCTTGTTCAGCTGCAGTAGGAATACGATCAGAATGAAGAGCGCGTTACACATCAGGAAGATGAAGACCGACTGGTTCCGCAGCTCGGCCAGTTCATCGGCGATCCGTTTCTGAAACACACACACACACACACACAGATATCGTCAGTATTCAGGGTAGTCATGTTCGTAAAACACACACACACACACAGATATCGTCAGTATTCAGGGTAGTCATGTTCGTAAAACACACACACAGAGATATCGTCAGTATTCAGGGTAGTCATGTTCGTAAAACACACACACAGATATCGTCAGTATTCAGGGTAGTCATGTTCGTAAAACACACACACAGATATCGTCAGTATTCAGGGTAGTCATGTTCGTAAAACACACACACAGATATCGTCAGTATTCAGGGTAGTCATGTTCGTAAAACACACACACACAGATATCGTCAGTATTCAGGGTAGTCATGTTCGTAAAACACACACACAGAGATATCGTCAGTATTCAGGGTAGTCATGTTCGTAAAACACACACACACAGATATCGTCAGTATTCAGGGTAGTCATGTTCGTAAAACACACACACACAGATATCGTCAGTATTCAGGGTAGTCATGTTCGTAAAACACACACACACACACACACAGATATCGTCAGTATGCAGGGTAGTCATGTTCGTAAAACACACACACACACACACACACACACACACACAGATATCGTCAGTATGCAGGGTAGTCATGTTCGTAAAACACGGATCAAATTGCCTGTCTGTCTACAGGAGACGTTTCTTGAACACGAATGGACATAACCAGTGCCATGTGAGTACCGATATAGTCGGAATTGTATATTGGTGCGGCTTGAACGCCTTCTCTTCTTGGACGACTGGTGACCGAATTATGCTGGTCGTGTCACGCTTCTTTTGCCAGCCACGTTATTAATATGTGCAAGTAAAAACCGTGCACTGTACAAACTAGTCCATCCCGCTGAGCTGAGTTTAGAATCCACGGGCCTCGGCTCGTCTCCGGCGCGGTGTCTCACCTTCTCCTCCTGGTTTTCGTCCAGCGGCCAGAGGTACTGTCCGATCAGGTCCTTCCAGAACTGGATCTCGTTGGGAGGCAGGTACTCCACCTTGCCCTTCCGCAGCGCCTTGTCCTCGATCCAGAGCGGGTTCTTCAGCTGGTCACGACGCTCCTTCGGCTCCACTGCAGAGGATGTGAGAACAGGGTCACACTTTGTCTCAGCCGAGTCATACTGGGTCATATCAGGTCACACTCTGTCTCAGCCGAGTCACACTGAGTCATATCGGGTCACACTCTGTCTCAGCCGAGGCACACTGGGTCATATCGAGTCACACTCTGTCTCAGCCGAGTCGCACTGGGTCATATTGGGTCACACTCTGTCAGCCGAGTCACACCAGGTCATCGGGTCACACTCTGTCTCAGCCAAGTCATACTGGGTCATATCGGGTCACACTCTGTCTCAGCCGAGTCACACTGGGTCATATCGGGTCACACTCTGTCTCAGCCGAGTCACACTGGGTCTGATCGGGTCACACTCTGTCTCAGCCGAGTCACACTGGGTCTGATCGGGTCACACTCTGTCTCAGCCGAGTCACACTGGGTCATATCGAGTCACACTCTGTCTCAGCCGAGTCGCACTGGGTCATATTGGGTCACACTCTGTCAGCCGAGTCACACCAGGTCATCGAGTCACACTCTGTCTCAGCCAAGTCATACTGGGTCATATCGGGTCACACTCTGTCTCAGCCGAGTCACACTGGGTCATATCGGGTCACACTCTGTCTCAGCCGAGTCACACTGGGTCTGATCGGGTCACACTCTGTCTCAGCCGAGTCACACTGGGTCTGATCGGGTCACACTCTGTCTCAGCCGAGTCACACTGGGTCATATCGAGTCACACTCTGTCTCAGCCGAGTCACACTGGGTCATATCGGGTCACACTCTGTCAGCCGAGTCACACTAGGTCATCGGGTCACACTCTGTCTCAGCCAAGTCATACTGGGTCATATCGGGTCACACTCTGTTTCAGCCGAGTCACACTGGGTCATATCGGGTCACACTCTGTCTCAGCCGAGTCACACTGGGTCTGATCGGGTCACACTCTGTCTCAGCCGAGTCACACTGGGTCATATCGGGTCACACTCTGTCAGCCGAGTCACACCAGGTTATCGGGTCACATTCTGTCTCAGCCAAGTCATACTGGGTCATATCGGGTCACACTCTGTCTCAGCCGAGTCACACTGGGTCATATCTGGTCACACTCTGTCTCAGCCGAGTCACACTGGGTCTGATCGGGTCACACTCTGTCTCAGCCGAGTCACACTGGGTCATATCGAGTCACACTCTGTCAGCCGAGTCAACTGGATCTGATCGGGTCACACTCTGTCTCAGCCGAGTCACACTGGGTCTGATCGGGTCACACTCTGTTTCAGCCGAGTCACACTGGGTCATATCGGGTCACACTCTGTCAGCCGAGTCACACCAGGTCATCGGGTCACACTCTGTCTCAGCCGAGTCACACTGGGTCATATCGGGCCACACTCTGTTTCAGCCGAGTCACACTGGGTCATATCGAGTCACACTCTGTCTCAGCCGAGGAACACTGGGTCATATCGGGTCACACTCTGACTCAGCCGAGGCACACTGGGTCATATCGGGTCACACTCTGTTTCAGCCGAGTCACACTGGGTCATATCGGGTCACACTCTGTCAGCCGAGTCATACCAGGTCATCGGGTCACACTCTGTCTCAGCCGAGTCACACTGGGTCTGATCGGGTCACACTCTGTCTCAGCCGAGTCATAGTGGTACCTCAGGTACGGGGTACCTCAGCCGTACCTGAGGTACCACTGTCGATATCACCCCGTACATAAGATACCACTGTCGTTATCACCCCGTACCTAGGTACCACTGTCGTTATCACCCCGTACCTGAGGTACCACTGTCGGTATCACCCCGTACCTAGGTACCACTGTCGTTATCACCCCGTACCTAAGATACCACTGTTGTTATCACCCCATACATAGCCTAGGTACCACTGTCGATATCACCCCGTACCTGAGGTACCACTGTCGTTATCACACCGTACCTGAGGTACCACTGTCGTTATCACCCCGTACCTGAGGTACCACTGTCGATATCACCCCGTACCTGAGGTACCACTGTCGTTATCACCCCGTACCTGAGGTGAGGTATTGTTGTTGGTGTCACCCGACGTACCTGAGGTATTGCTGTCGGTGTCACACTGTACCTGAGGTACAGTACAGTTGGTACCACTCCGTACCTGAGGTACAGTACAGTTGGTACCACTCCGTACCTGAGGCATTGCTGTTGGTGTCACTCCGTACCTGAGGTACAGTACAGTTGGTACCACTCCGTACCTGAGGTATCTCTGTTGGTGTCACTCCGTACCTGAGGTACAGTACAGTTGGTACCACTCCGTACCTGAGGTATCGCTGTTGGTGTCACTCTGTACCTGAGGTACAGTACAGTTGGTACCACTCCGTACCTGAGGTATCGCTGTTGGCGTCACACTGTACCTGAGGTACAGTACAGTTGGTACCACTCCGTACCTGAGGTATCTCTGTCGGTGTCACTCCGTACCTGAGGTACAGTACAGTTGGTACCACTCCGTACCTGAGGTATCGCTGTTGGCGTCACACTGTACCTGAGGTACAGTACAGTTGGTACCACTCCGTACCTGAGGTATCTCTGTCGGTGTCACTCCGTACCTGAGGTACAGTACAGTTGGTACCACTCCGTATCTGAGGTATTGCTGTTGGTGTCACTCCGTACCTGAGGTACAGTACAGTTGGTACCACTCCGTACCTGAGGTATCGCTGTTGGTTTCGTTGTTGTCAGAGCAGGTGGACCGGTCCTCCTTCACGGGGCTGATCAGTCCGCCGTGAACCGAACTGCGACTGAAGCTGGACCGGCGGCCCTGCTGGTGATGGTGGTGATGGCCCCTGCGTCACAGAACAGTCGTCACGACGCTGACGATGATAACAACTTCGTGGTACACTTGAAGAGCGGCCGCCACATCATACAACACGTTGATCCATGGTCTAAAGTACAGATTTCACACGCAACTGATGCCTCGAATGTCCAACAGGCAACAATATCAACACACTCATCTATAACAAACAATATCAACACACTCATCCACACGAGGTCTTTTTTCTCTATTTTTGGGGTGGGGGGGGGATGGGAGTGATTCTCGCCCACCCTGTAGTCCAGATTATAGCTATATGCCGCCGCGGGTGGGGAGGAGAACCACTCCCCTCCGGGGCGGGGAACCGAATGACTTGCGCCAGTAGCCAGACTCGAACCCGGCACCCTTGGATTCCGAGTCCGACGCTCTACCAACTGAGCCACCCGGTCCCCACACGAGGTACCCTGTTGAGAGCGTCCAGCGAGTACCCACCCTTCCACGAGGTCATTGTACCTGTTGAGAGCGCCCAGCAAGTACCCACCCTTCCACCAGGTCCATACGCCTGTTGAGAGCGTCCAGCGAGTACCCACCCTTCCACGAGGTCATTGCACCTGTTGAGAGCGCCCAGCAAGTATCCACCCTTCCACCAGGTCCATACGCCTGTTGAGAGCGTCCAGCAAGTACCCACCCTTCCACGAGGTCATTGCACGTGTTGAGAGCGTCCAGCAAGTACCCACCCTTCCACGAGGTCATTGCACGTGTTGAGAGCGTCCAGCAAGTACCCACCCTTCCACGAGGTCCATACGCCTGTTGAGAGCGTCCAGCGAGTACCCACCCTTCCACGAGGTCCATACGCCTGTTGAGAGCGTCCAGCGAGTACCCACCCTTCCACGAGGTCCATACGCCTTTTGAGAGCGACCAGCGAGTACCCACCCTTCGACGAGGTGATTGTACCTGTTGAGAGCGCCCAGCAAGTAACCACCCTTCCACCAGGTCCATACGCCTGTTGAGAGCGTCCAGCAAGTACCCACCCTTCCACGAGGTCATTGCACGTGTTGAGAGCGTCCAGCAAGTACCCACCCTTCCACGAGGTCCATACGCCTGTTGAGAGCGTCCAGCGAGTACCCACCCTTCCACGAGGTACATACGCCTGTTGAGAGCATCCAGCGAGTACCCACCCTTCCACGAGGTCATTGCACCTGTTGAGAGCGCCCAGCAAGTACCCACCCTTCCACGAGGTCATTGCACGTGTTGAGAGCGCCCAGCAAGTACCCACCCTTCCACGAGGTCCATACGCCTTTTGAGAGCGACCAGCGAGTACCCACCCTTCCACGAGGTCATTGTACCTGTTGAGAGCGCCCAGCAAGTACCCACCCTTCCACGAGGTCCATACGCCTGTTGAGAGCGTCCAGCGAGTCTGCGATCCGTTTCAGCTGTTCACGTTCGTCGATCTGTTTGGGGTAGGTACAGCACATGATGCGGAACAGGTTGGCAAAGTTGAACTCGATGGAGCCGTCTTGATCCTTTGGTCGGCTGCTGTACAGGTAACCCAGCAGGCCTTCCGGACGCTTCTTGGCCTCCTCCACGGCCTTCCGTTCCTCTTCCAGTTCCTGCGGAGCGGAAGGAACAGTCGAGGATGGGAAATGTCTCGACACAAAGCACTAGCGGACACATGACTGGGTTTGCCACGTGTCGGCGGCCTGAGGGAGCTGGGTCTGCCACGTGTCGGCGGCCTGAGGGAGCTGGGTCTGCCAGTTCCTGTGGAGCGGGAGGAACAGTCGAGGATGGGAAATGTCTCGACACAAAACACTAGCGGACACATGACTGACGCGACGCATGATTGTCCAGTTAGTGTTGCGGTACACCACCCTCAATCTCTGATTAGGCATTTAATGCTGTACGTTGGAGCTGAAACGAGGTAAAACAAAGATAAGTAATCATTTTCAAGAAAATGCAGCATCCAATATTAAGGATTCATGATAAATTACACGATTTTTGCAATCACTGTCTTAGTTGTTCGGCGTGTGATGGTAGCGTACCTTTTTGGTCTTCTTGGCGAGCACCTCGCGCGTTCCCCAGGTGACGTTGTTGAGGTTGGTCAGCGAGTACAGGATGAGCAGCAGGTACATGGACGGGATGGAGAGCAGGTAGATGAAGCCGGGGAAGATGCACTTGAACTCCTGCGGGTGCAGCACGGCAGCTATCACCATGGACATGATGGTGGCGATGAGAAAGATGAAAGAGGGCGAGCCGGGACCGTCTTCGTACAGCTGCAGCGTCGTACCGACGATCACGGCCATCATGATCAGAGCGTAGGTCGCTGAGAGGATCTGAGCGACCAGCAGCTGAAACGGATGGAGAGACGACGCTGTCACACGTGATATGAGATATGAGCCCCAACACATGGGATATGAGATATGAGCCCCAACACATGGGATATGAGATATGAGCCCCAACACATGGGATATGAGATATGAGCCCCAGCGCACGGGATATGAGATATGAGCTCCAGCACACGTGATATGAGATATGAGCCCCGGCACACGGGATATGAGATATGAGCCCCAACATACATGATATGAGATATGAGCCCCAGCACACGTGATATGAGATATGAGCCCCAGCACACGTGATATGAGATATGAGCCCCAGCGCACGGGATATGAGATATGAGCCCCAGCACACGTGATATGAGATATGAGTCTCAGCACACGTGATATGAGATATGAGCCCCAGCACACGTGATATGAGATATGAGCCCCATCACACGTGATATGAGATATGAGTCTCAGCACACGTGATATGAGATATGAGCCCCAGCACACGTGATATGAGATATGAGCCCCAGCACACGTGATATGAGATATGAGCCCCATCACACGTGATATGAGATATGAGTCTCAGCACACGTGATATGAGATATGAGCCCCATCACACGTGATATGAGATATGAGCCCCAGCACACGGGATATGAGATATGAGTCCCAGCACACGTGATATGAGCCCCAGCAGTGTAAATGGAGACAGGGATGGAAGATGAGAACATTTGACCGCTTATCGCAGTAGACCATACCTGTTTGCAACGACTACAGCCGATAGGGAGAGATGGAGAGAATAAATGCAGCGTATAAAATATGTAAATACAAATATTCATAAAAGCCGTGAAAACCCGGATTATTTTGGGAGTTTTGAAGAAGGAAATTTTCAGTAACTAAACGAGTTAAAATCCGTCACTAGCGTTCCAATAACCGATCCCGTACCTGTATATTGGACTTCATGGTGAAGCAGACGATCAGGAAGACCACGATTGGGTAGATGTTGTACTGGAATGATGTCCAGTTATCGATTCGGAAGGCGGCGACGAACGCTCCCACCAACATGAGGAAGATCGTACCCGGGCCGAGAATCGTACCGGCCATCAGGAACGTCTGAAAACGCATAACCCATGTCAGTCCGCAGACAAGATGTAACAGAAACGTCTGAAACACATAACCCAAGTCAGTCCGCAGACAAGATGTAACAGAAACGTCTGAAAACACATAACCCAAGTCAGTCCGCATATCAGTCGTAATAGAAACGTCTGAAAACACATAACCCAAGTCAGTCCGCATATCAGTCGTAATAGAAACGTCTGAAAACACATAACCCAAGTCAGTCCGCATATCAGTCGTAATAGAAACGTCTGAAAACACATAACCCAAGTCAGTCCGCATATCAGTCGTAACAGAAGACGCTTCATTTGCAGCAATTCTGTTGGAGGCATGCTAAATGGCCCAAAGTGGGCATCCAGTTCGCATTCTAGTTGTTTTCCTTAATGGTATAAATGTTTCTTCCCTACGAGTGTGTTTGAAGTTGATTTTTAATATGGAAGGTCGTATGACCACTGATCGTGATATTGCTCGTTTCCGGCTGTCCGCGTTCCACTTGCCTGGTACATGATATACGGCATAGATATATTGTCGGGAAGGGAAGTTATGACCACTGATCGTGCTATTCCTCGTTTCCGGCTGCCCGCGTTCCATTTGCCTGGTACATGATATACGGCATAGATATATTGTCGGGAAGGTCGTATGACCACTGATCGTGATATTCCTCGTTTCCGGCTGTCCGCATTCCACTTGCCTGGTACATGATATACGGCATAGATATATTGTCGGGAAGGGAAGTTATGACCACTGATGGTGATATTCCTCGTTTCCGGCTGTCCGCGTTCCACTTGCCTGGTACATGATATACGGCATAGATATATTGTCGTTGCCTTGTACTTGCCTGGTACATGATATACGGCATAGATATATTGTCGTTGCCTTGTACTTGCCTGGTACATGATATACGGCATAGATATATTGTCGTTGATCTTGATGGTGTTCTTGTAGTCCATGAGCAGGTCCATGATGTTGGCGATGGTGGAGGGCACCCAGCGGCGGCGCTGGTTGTAGAACTCGCTGAAGCCCTCTGGGCAGTGGGTGTAGGCGTCCGAGGCGGCAGAGTAATCCACCCGATAACCGCGCTGCAGCAGCAGGGTGCACAGCCAGCGGTCCTCGCCCTGGTCGTACTGAACGTAGTGGCGCGCCTGGTGCGAGGTCAGCGTGTACCGCTTCATCACGTTGTCGTCCATCAGGCCCTTGGCGCGGAACAGCGAGAAGCAGCCGGGACTGCAGAGCACGCAGCCGATCATGTGCTCGGTGGCCTTCTGCAGCCAGTGACCGATGGCGTACTCGAACAGCTGGTACCACACCATCGGGCCGGAGCCGACCGGGTGGATGCGGCCGCACGCGGCGCCCAGGTTACGGTTCTTCTTCATCAGATCGACCAGCAGTTTGACGGCGCTGGGCTGGAAGTCGATGTCTCCGTCGAGCGTCAGCAGGTAGGTGTTGTCTGCCATGATCTCTTTGCGCTCCACCGAGATGTCCAGCTCCATTAGCCTGTAGCCGAGCAGATAGTACATGTACATCACCTGGCTCCAGCGCTTCCTGTGCCGGATCAGCATCTTGTTCTTGAGATGCGCGATGAGTTTGGTCTTGCCGGGTAGAGTCCAGGTGAGGCGGCCGCCGTACGGCGTGGGCACCTTGGTCGGCGGCCGCAGTCGGATCGGGATCTGATGCACGTGCGACGCCGACTCGTCAATGCACTCGACCAGTAGTCTGACGAACCGGTTGGCCACCTGTTCATCCTCGTCCTCGTCCGACATCTCGAACGCGTCGTCGAAGAAGATGTGCGTCTCGAACTCATAGTAGTCCTTGTCGCGCACCTTGAGGTACTCCTGGGCGACCTTCATGGCCGACTGGTCCTCGTCCATGCGCAGCACCGACTTCAGCATGTCCATCATCTCGTCGCGCGTCTCGTGCCACATGGTGGCGCAGGCGATGATGCGCGTGATGTGGTCGGTGGCGCGCACATTGGCCGTCTGCGACGAGTCGGTGTGGATGCTGATGGTCTCGTAGTGTTGCGTGCCGTCCGGGTCGTCCGGGTCGGGGACGCGCGCGTCCGACTCGAGCCGCTCAGGAGCGTCGTCCTGCCGCCGGTTCAGGCCCAGTGACTGGTCGATCAGCAGAGCGCTGTACATCGGAGTGACGAACAGCTTCTCGGTGGTGGCCAGACGCTCGCAGTGCGGCGTCCAAATGTGAAGTGTGATCCACGTCTGCGAGAAGAGCCACAGCACCCAGATCCAGACATGCTGAAAACCGAAACAAGAGGTCAGGACAACTGCAATAACCAGATCCAGACATGCTGAAAACCGAAACAAGAGATCAGGACAACTGCAATAACCAGATCCAGACATGCTGAAAACCGAAACAAGAGATCAGGACAACTGCAATAACCAGATCCAGACATGCTGAAAACGGAAACAAGAGGTCAGGGCAACTGCAATAACCAGATCCAGACATGCTGAAAACCGGAACAAGAGGTCAGGACAACTGCAATAACCAGATCCAGACATGCTGAAAACCGAAACAAGAGATCAGGACAACTGCAATAACCAGATCCAGACATGCTGAAAACCGAAACAAGAGATCAGGACAACTGCAATAACCAGATCCAGACATGCTGAAAACGGAAACAAGAGGTCAGGACAACTGCAATAACCAGATCCAGACATGCTGAAAACCGAAACAAGAGGTCAGGACAACTGCAATAACCAGATCCAGACATGCTGAAAACCGAAACAAGAGGTCAGGACAACTGCAATAACCAGATCCAGACATGCTGAAAACGGAAACAAGAGGTCAGGGCAACTGCAATAACCAGATCCAGACATGCTGAAAACCGAAACAAGAGGTCAGGACAACTGCAATAACCAGATCCAGACATGCTGAAAACCGAAACAAGAGGTCAGGACAACTGCAATAACCAGATCCAGACATGCTGAAAACCGAAGCAAGAGGTCAGGACAACTGCAATAACCAGATCCAGACATGCTGAAAACCGAAACAAGAGGTCAGGACAACTGCAATAACCAGATCCAGACATGCTGAAAACGGAAACAAGAGGTCAGGGCAACTGCAATAACCAGATCCAGACATGCTGAAAACCGAAACAAGAGGTCAGGACAACTGCAATAACCAGATCCAGACATGCTGAAAACCGAAACAAGAGGTCAGGACAACTGCAATAACCAGATCTCGACATGCTGAAAACACGATGTGAGAACAGTCACAATAGCCATCTCCAGATGTGCTCCAAACGAGCAGAATATTGTGAGAACAGTCACAATAGCCATCTCCAGATGTGCTCCAAACGAGGAGAATATTGTGAGAACAGTCACAATAGCCATCTCCAGATGTGCTCCAAACGAGGAGAATATTGTGAGAACAGTCACAATAGCCATCTCCAGATATGCTCCAAACGAGGAGAATATGTATATGTTATCGAGGTGAGAACAGTCACAATAGCCATCTCCAGATGTGCTCCAAACGAGAAGAATATGTTATTGTGATTTGGAAGACGCTATATGATTATGATTTGGATGCCCGAATGCAGCATTCTTGATTAAAAATAAACATTGAAAAGCATCCTACCTTACAGACAAAGTGATGAAAGCAGACAAACAGATGGCGGCGGAGCCGAGACACTACACACCCGATGGTGACATTTTACTGCACGTTGCCTCTTGCCTACTTAAGGACTGAGTACTGACTGACCTCGCCGGCGATGAAGTCCCGGATGTAGTCTCCTACTTAAGGACTGAGTACTGACTGACCTCGCCGGCGATGAAGTCCCGGATGTAGTCTCCTACTTATGGACTGAGTACGGACTGACCTCGCCGGCGATGAAGTCCCGGATGTAGTCTCCTACTTATGGACTGAGTACGGACTGACCTCGCCGGCGATGAAGTCCCGGATGTAGTCTCCGCGGGGACACTCGAAGAACAGGTAGCCGGGGATGGTGTCCTACTTATGGACTGAGTACGGACTGACCTCGCCGGCGATGAAGTCCCGGATGTAGTCTCCGCGGGGACACTCGAAGAACAGGTAGCCGGGGATGGTGTCTTACTTATGGACTGAGTACGGACTGACCTCGCCGGCGATGAAGTCCCGGATGTAGTCTCCGCGGGGACACTCGAAGAACAGGTAGCCGGGGATGGTGTCTTACTTATGGACTGAGTACGGACTGACCTCGCCGGCGATGAAGTCCCGGATGTAGTCTCCGCGGGGACACTCGAAGAACAGGTAGCCGGGGATGGTGTCCTACTTATGGGCTGAGTACGGACTGACCTCGCCGGCGATGAAGTCCCGGATGTAGTCTCCGCGGGGACACTCGAAGAACAGGTAGCCGGGGATGGTCTCCTACTTATGGGCTGAGTACGGACTGACCTCGCCGGCGATGAAGTCCCGGATGTAGTCTCCGCGGGGACACTCGAAGAACAGGTAGCCGGGGATGGTGTCCTGCATGAAGCAGGCGTCTCCGGAGCGGAGACCGCAGCTCATCAGCAGCAGCGACAGCGTCACCGGGATCGTCAGGTTCACCGGCAGCGCGAAGCTGAAGCCCTGGATGCAGATCTTGCAGGCGAACTTGCCTGGGGGCCGATGGCGGGAGAGTGTAGTAGATCCGCAGGCGCGGAGACGGGGATATGCAGTGGCTACGGCGTGATTCGACGCTACACGAATATATCGGGGAAGACTGAATGCAAGGATCTACAGAGCGAATGAAATTCGGTAGTCGAGAAATCGCTAGGAAATACAAATTAAAGGAATTGTGTTTGCAGACACTTATCTAACAACACCAATAAAAAAGACGTGCTCCTATTGAATTATGTAATACATTTATATCAGATAGCATAGGTATACTCAATCATGGCTACGACAGGCAAGCAAACATAATGCCCATTTTATTTATATATTTATTTATGAACGAATGGACGAATACAAGTGAATAAAACTGTTGATGTTCATAGCCATATGTATTCACGTACCGAATATATAAGCGAAGTAGGCCGCGATGATCTGTATCAGGCACACGTAGATCGGTGTGCTGCCGTCGGAGAAGATGACCTTGGTGTCGGTGAAGAGCTGGTTGAAGTTGGCGCTGTCTGTGACCGTAACTAGGAGCTCCCGTGACGTCTGGTGACCAAAGATAAGTCAAATGGCAGGCAAAGAAGTCAGGCGGCAGCGGGGAATGGATTGCCGATGAACAACCAGTCGGAAATTTACGTAGTCAAGACGAAAATCTGATGCCGAACAGAATACAGCTTACCTGAGCAAAGTGATACATAAAGCTGATGTTGCTTATTTGTAATGAACAAAACGTAATGCACTAGATTGCCTTAAAATACCCATGATTCCACTGGAAGCCCGTCAAATAGATATTTTAGCGTTGTTTATCGATCACGATGGACATGCATGACAAAGGGGTATTACAATGTCACGCATAAGCGGCCATTCATTGCTAAAAAAATATTATAGCAGCGTATAACACCACGTTCACTCAGACCTACCTCATTAACGAATATCTTATGCTGATTGAAGCTGTCCGTGAACTTGGTGAAGAGATCGCCGACGTTATCGAGGCGGAGGAACATGATGAATACCATACACGTGAAGAAGAAGAGGATCTTCCAGAGGGATACGAATAGATACACCCAATAACGCGTCTTCTTTATTTTCTCCTTGATTATTCCCAGGTACTGGACGACACCTGCCGAAGACCAGCGGTGAGTGGTCACTGCCGTTGATACTTGTTGCATGCGTGTGCGTGTGCGTGTGCGTGTGCGTGTGCGTGTGCGTGTGCGTGTGCGTGTGCGTGTGCGTGTGCGTGTGCGTGTGCGTATGTACAAGTCAACACCGTTGCAGATGCACATTAACAGTTACGTATCACTCTCCCTGTCATCAATTTGAATAGTTAATTTCCACGCTATCGCAACATACATGTCTACACCCATTAACATACAACCCAGCTTGACGCAATTCACACTCCACTGTCATGCAGACTGCCAGGCCCACCTATTTTAGACTTGCGGTCCACGTAGTTCTCCCACCAGCCGAGAGATGTCAGCACCACCGCCAGTGGGATGGCCCAGCACGCGGCCGTGTTGCCCTTCTGGTACTCGATGACAGGCCACACGATGAAGCCGGTCGCCTGGCCCAGGATGGCCGCGATGTCGCACACCGTCTTCAGGAACCGCTTCGACTCGCGGTTAGTTCGTGACAGCATTCCTGGCGGAGCAGAACGAAACATGAAGGTGTTGAATACCTACACCACTTCCATTTAGCGGAAGAAGCCAGATGGAAGTCGGATGAATTACGCGATCCGATACTTTTTCTCGCTTTCAACACAATAGCCCCGATGTTGAGGTTTGTAAACGCTAAGTGGACGTTACTCAAAAGTTAAGCCATTGCAACAGTGCTAGTACGGAACATTTTCGGTTGAAATTGCAGTGCCGCGCAGCCGCCTCTCTGCTCCCTCCCGCCTCCCTGCTCCCTCCCGCCTCCCTGCTCCCTCCCGCCTCCCTGCTCCCTCCCGCCCCCCTGCTCCCTCCCGCCTCCCTGCTCCCTCCCGCCTCCCTCCCGCCTCCCTGCTCCCTCCCGCCTCCCTGCTCCCTCCCGCCTCCCTGCTCCCTCCCGCCTCCCTGCTCCCTCCCGCCTCCCTGCTCCCTCCCGCCCCCCTGCTCCCTCCCGCCTCTCGGCTGCCTTTGTGGCGGTAACACCTACCCAACACGCCGGGCACGATGCAGACACAGCCGCCTCCCTGCTCCCTCCCGCCTCCCGGCTGCCTTTGTGGCGGTAACACCTACCCAACACGCCGGGCACGATGCAGACACAGCCGCCTCCCTGCTCCCTCCCGCCTCTCGGCTGCCTTTGTGGCGGTAACACCTACCCAACACGCCGGGCACGATGCAGACACAGCCGCCTCCCTGCTCCCTCCCGCCTCTCGGCTGCCTTTGTGGCGGTAACACCTACCCAACACGCCGGGCACGATGCAGACACAGCCGCCTCCCTGCTCCCTCCCGCCTCCCGGCTGCCTTTCTGGCGGTAACACCTACCCAGCACGCCGGGCACGATGCAGACACAGCCGCCTCCCTGCTCCCTCCCTGCTCCCTCCCGCCTCCCGGCTGCCTGTGTGGCGGTGGCACCTACCCAGCACGCCGGGCACGATGCAGACACAGTTGGTGAGCATGACACCCTTGACGGCGTCCAGATCTGGCAGCACGAAGAAGACGAGCAGCGCCAGGCCGGCCGTGTGCAGCGTCTCGAACAGCGCCACCACCAGAAAATGACGGAACTCAGGCCTTCGGATCGACTGCGCAACAATAGAACAACATATGGTGAACATCTGTTCCGGTTCACATATGGGATGACGAGTCACGTTGGCGGGTCCAGAACGGGTAAACAGGTTTGTTTTGCAGAGCAAATACCAAGAAGTCTGGCAAAATTCTGAAAGGTCTTCAGTTCCGATTCCCCGTGCCTTGCCAACGGAGTAAAACACAAGTTACTTCCTAGTAAAAAGTTACTTCCCTAGTAAAAGTGACTTCGATTTTCTCTCAAATCAGACCATGTGCCAATTTTCTGCTGATTTCGTTTCGGGGGCACGGGCCCGATGTACCACTGGATCCGCCCTGATGAGTCATGTGAATGAATACGGCGCAGTGTGGCAACGCTTAATATGAGAACACAATTACCCCAAATGATCCACCAAGACATACTAAGTTAATTCATGATAGCATTGCGTAGTTACCCTGGCACTCCGAAAGACAACAACATACCGCCGCCAGTGTGAGAGTGACCTGCAGCTGATTCTCACACATACTGCGCGCAGCGGCTCGGCTGAGGCTGAGGCTGAGGCGCCGCCGAGGCCGGGGCAGGCGGACCAGCCGCCCCAGGCGGAGACAGCGTCACAGCTGATAGCCGCCATTTGCATGTGCCGGCAGCGCCAACGGGGGATATCTGGGATGATGGAGCGACACCGCGGCCCCGGGACACGGAGGATATCTGGGATGATGGCGCGACACCGCGGCCCCGGGACACGGAGGATATCTGGGATGATGGCGCGACACCGCGACCCGGGACACGGAGGATATCTGGGATGATGGCGCGACACCGCGGCCCCGGGACACGGAGGATATCTGGGATGATGGCGCGACACCGCGACCCGGGACACGGAGGATATCTGGGATGATGGCGCGACACCGCGGCCCCGGGACACGGAGGATATCTGGGATGATGGCGCGACACCGCGGCCCCGGGACACGGAGGATATCTGGGATGATGGCGCGACACCGCGACCCGGGACACGGAGGATATCTGGGATGATGGCGCGACACCGCGACCCGGGACACGGAGGATATCTGGGATGATGGCGCGACACCGCGGCCCCGGGACACGGAGGATATCTGGGATGATGGCGCGACACCGCGACCCCGGGACACGGGCGGCGTCTCGCACAGCTTACCTTGAAGATGCACATCCTGGTGGATCGGAACCAGGTGCCGACCTCTGGCGTGATGAAGCAGAAGAAGAGGCACGGGCGGCGTCTCGCACAGCTTACCTTGAAGATGCACATCCTGGTGGATCGGAACCAGGTGCCGACCTCTGGCGTGATGAAGCAGAAGAAGAGGCACCACACCCAGGCCACCTTCTCCACGTCTGGCAGCTCGACCCCCCACGTCTTGTCCAGGCCTGCCGGCATCAGGTGTAGTTTGGTAAACACAGTGCTGGAGGGCGAGTGTCCCATATCACTCTTACAATACCTTACCTATCACCAACGTACCCACCATGTATAGTTTCTGGAAATATATGAGTGTCTGTTAAAGTTTATAAGACTAGCATATATTTTCATAGCAGCCAAACTCTCAGGATGTATCGCCACTATAAGGCCATGAATGATGTTCTTGACCTCGAGCTTCGAGGGATCGAAATACTGAAAATATGGCTGGCACTGTATGTCTCCTTGGTAATGAAGCGAGTGTGAATGCCAATTTCACTTCATTGTGATGAATCACAAGCGTGGCTTTCCAATTCCGGCAGAATCGTCGCCAGGGTTGTCTGAGCTGGCAGACCGCTGTGAGGAGTCACGCCGAGTCACGCCGCCCCGCACACGCCGAGTCACACCGAGTCATGCCGCCCCACACGCCGAGTCACGCCGCCCCGCACACACCGAGTCACGCCGCCGCACACGCCGATTCACGCCGCCCCACACACGCCGAGTCACGCCGCCCCGCACACGCCGAGTCACACCGAGTCATGCCGCCCCACACGCCGAGTCACGCCGCCCCGCACACGCCGAGTCACGCCGCCCCGCACACACCGAGTCACACCGAGTCATGCCGCCCCACACGCCGAGTCACGCCGCCCCGCACACGCCGAGTCACGCCGCCCCGCACACACCGAGTCACACCGAGTCATGCCGCCCCACACGCCGAGTCACGCCGCCCCGCACACGCCGAGTCACGCCGCCCCGCACACGCCGAGTCACACCGAGTCACGCCGCCCCGCACGCCGAGTCACGCCGCCCCGCACACGCCGAGTCACACCGAGTCATGCCGCCCCACACGCCGAGTCACGCCGCCCCGCACACGCCGAGTCACACCGAGTCATGCCGCCCCACACGCCGAGTCACGCCGCCCCGCACACGCCGAGTCACACCGAGTCATGCCGCCCCACACGCCGAGTCACGCCGCCCCGCACACGCCGAGTCACGCCGAGTCATGCCGCCCCACACGCCGAGTCACACCGAGTCACGCCGCCGCACACGCCGAGTCACGCCGCCCCGCACACGCCGAGTCACACCGAGTCATGCCGCCCTACACGCCGATTCACGCCGCCGCACACGCCGAGTCACACCGAGTCACGCCGCCCCGCACACGCCGAGTCACACCGAGTCACGCCGCCCCACACGCCGAGTCACGCCGCCCCGCACACGCCGAGTCACACCGAGTCATGCCGCCCCACACGCCGAGTCACGCCGCCCCGCACACACCGAGTCACACCGAGTCACGCCGCCCCACACGCCGAGTCACGCCGCCCCGCACACACCGAGTCACGCCGCCGCACACGCCGAGTCATGCCACTGCACACGCCGAGTCACGCCGCCGCACACGCCGAGTCACGCCGCCGCACACGCCGAGTCACGCCACCCCACACGCCGAGTCACGCCGCCGCACACACCGAGTCACGCCGCCCCGCACACACCGAGTCACGCCGCCGCACACGCCGATTCACGCCGCCCCACACGCCGAGTCACGCCGCCGCACACGCCGAGTCACGCCGCCGCACACACCGAGTCACGCCGCCCCCACTTCCCAGTGTTCTCGCAGACCGCTGTGAGGAGTAACGCCGCCACCCCGCACTTCCCAGTGTTCTCGCAGACCGCTGTGAGGAGTCACGCCGCCACCCCGCACCTCCCAGTGTTCTCGCAGACCGCTGTGAGGAGTCACACCGCCCCGCACCTCCCATGTTCACGCAGCACCAAAGTTCACACCCTCAGTCCGGCCGCATATGAATGCTTGGCGTGACCAGTCCGCTTTTTCGTCTCCCCCAGCTCATTTCCACACCTGGCGCAAAAACACGCAGCAGGCGGCGGGGTGGCAGAGAATGCAAACCGCTGGCCACCGACATGAGGCATGACGCCGGCACGGGTTTGGTCACGGCGCTAATGACCAGACATGCCCGGTGACCGCGCCCTCCCCCTCCCCTCCACGCCTGACTTTCGCTGCCGGTCGGTCACACATCGTGCCGGCGCGGTCACGTGACCCCTGACCTCAGCCGGCGGACGACGGAGCGCCTCCGCCGCCGCCGCATGGGAAGAGAAACCCTGGCCCGGCCGCTCAGCCGTGACGACTGCCACCATTTCAGACCAGCACGGCAGCGCGGAGTCTCAACTGTGTGAGGGACGACAGAGTCTCACGGACCGGAGCTGACGGAGTCTGCAGACTCAGACGGAGGAGATGGGAGACGCGAAGACTCAACTGTGTGAGGGACAGCAGAGTCTCACGGACTGGAGCTGACGGAGTCTGCAGACTCAGACGGAGGAGATGGGAGACGCGGAGACTCAGACGGAGGAGATGGGAGACGCGGAGACTCAGACGGAGGAGATGGGAGACGTGGAGACTCAGACGGATATGTCAGTCATGAGACTGGTCTGTCAGAGATGAGAGTAAGTCAGAGGAGGGGACCGGCACTGAGACCGGCACTGGTGACACAGGGGAGGTGACCGGCACTGAGAGAGAGGGAGAAGGTGAAGTCGGAGAGAGGCAGGAGGCAGTCTCGACTACACGGTGACAGAGCATCCAAACACGGAGAGTGGCCAGCGTGGACCGGAACGCTAACATAACTGTGCAGTCGATCGATTTCGAATAGGAATTGTTATCTGCCGCCACGACGACTTGAGCAGATCGCAGGGTTACATGACAGATTTCAGTGAGGCTAGAGCACGTCATGCCACAATGGATCCTTTATCTTCCATTCAACTGAGCTTAGTGGGCTAGTATATCTCAATTTCTGGAGCACAGTCATTCGTTTCACTTTCCGTTTCGCGGCCGCGTGCCTGACGGTGCCTCTGTTGTGTATTGAACGAGCCACTGTGACCTACGGATCAGTGATCGGAGCCACACTCAGGGTGCAGGTCACCTGTGCTTGACCTCTCACCTCTGACCGCCCGCACCGGCACGGGGAGGAGTCAGGGGTCGGCAGATGGTCCATGGTCTATGGCACCTGAGAGACCCGTCTATGGCACCTGAGAGACCCGTCTATGGCATCTGAGAGACCCGTCTATGGCACCTGAGAGACCCGTCTATGGCACCTGAGAGACCCGTCTATGGCACCCGAGATACCCGTCTATGGCACCTGAGAGACCCGTCTATGGCACCTGAGAGACCCGTCTATGGCACCCGAGAGACCCGTCTATGGCATCTGAGAGACCCGTCTATGGCACCTGAGAGACCCGTCTATGGCATCTGAGAGACCCGTCTATGGCATCTGAGAGACCCGTCTATGGCACCTGAGAGACCCGTCTATGGCACCTGAGAGACCCGTCTATGGCACCCGAGATACCCGTCTATGGCATCTGAGAGACCCGTCTATGGCACCTGAGAGACCCGTCTATGGCATCTGAGAGACCCGTCTATGGCACCTGAGAGACCCGTCTATGGCACCTGAGAGACCCGTCTATGGCACCTGAGAGACCCGTCTATGGCATCTGAGAGACCCGTCTATGGCACCTGAGAGACCCGTCTATGGCACCTGCGAGACCCGTCTATGGCATCTGAGAGACCCGTATATGGCACCTGAGAGACCCGTCTATGGCATCTGAGAGACCCGTCTATGGCACCCGAGATACCCGTCTATGGCATCTGAGAGACCCGTCTATGGCATCTGAGAGACCCGTCTATGGCACCTGAGAGACCCGTCTATGGCACCTGAGAGACCCGTCTATGGCACCTGAGAGACCCGTCTATGGCACCTGAGAGACCCGTCTATGGCACCTGAGAGACCCGTCTATGGCACCTGAGATACCCGTCTATGGCATCTGAGAGACACGTCTATGGCACCTGAGAGACCCGTCTATGGCACCTGAGAGACCCGTCTATGGCATCTGAGAGACCTGTCTATAGCACCCGAGATACCCGTCTATGGCATCTGAGAGACCCGTCTATGGCACCTGAGAGACCCGTCTATGGCTGGCGCTGCGTTGGCCGGTCACTGACCCACGGCCCGACACAGGTCGTGTCGTCAGAAACTCCAGCTCCCCCCCCCCCCCCCCCACCCCCGGCCCCGACCCAAACACACAGGCCGATGAAAGTGGACGGCGTGACCTTATAGACGCACGCACGGGGGTAGCTAGTAATCAGCTGAGCGGCTCCAGTGGTTTGCCTGGCCGCGATGACTCATACAATAACGAGGCGTTCGGACGGGGGCTGAATTCGTCCTATGCAAAAGCGCATACACATATAATTGTTTATTGTTATTGGTGATCAATTGTTGTCAAGAACGAATGTTAGGTGGTATTTCAATAACACTGTGGTGCATTTCGCCTAATATGCATTCTGATGCGTAGGCATGCATAACCTTGATATATATAT